>JAHWFP010037034.1:0-46159 GCA_023313725.1 Lithobius niger
GATGTAACAGCCCTTTAAATGATTAATGAAAATCGTTAAAACTGTGGCTGCAGTTTGGCTATTTTGGGACGGAAATCGGCGAGCCTTTTTCAAAGGCCGCCAAGCAGCTTACGATGTTTTTCGTAAGAAAAAACAACGTTAAGTACCTTTTTGTTGAGTTTTACGTGCGCTAATACTGCCTTCACCATTGAACAGAAATGAGTATTGGCAGCCATTAGACCCCGCAATTGAAGTAAAAAAAAAAGAAGAGAAAAAAAAGGAGTATTCTATAAAAGCCGACCAAGCTCGACGGACAAAGGTCCTTCGACACCACTTTGGTTTTGATGGCTTTATCGTTTCTGGTTTTATCGCCACCCCTTAGCTACAGTTTCGTCTATTCCTTTTCCGTTTTAGCGTCAACATAAAGTGCCAACTAAAGCCAAAGGCAATTGATCCGATAAAATCGTTTTTACCTATGATCGTTGTTGCCAAGTCGCAACCATTAATTTTTGTATACGTGTTTAAAGCGCGCTCTGCTCTTGAGGTTATCTCTAGTGGACCGAGCGCAAGCAATTTCGCACCTGACCCAATCCAACCCAATTCGCGTATTCGTGCAAACGATAACTTGGCATTATGAATAAGGTGAATGGGTTTATGGGTTTATCTTTCCGGCTTGCTTTCCAAGCTGAGCGTTGCACGATTGTGCTGCTCTGCTGACTTCCTGACAACAGTTGCCCCAAAATAGCAGCTTGCTGGTAGAGTGGTTGAGCGGTGGCAGTGCTCATCTTTACTTGAAAAATACATGATCAGATCAAAAAGAGGACCCGTTCAATTTGGACAAAATCCTGCCAGATCTGGACTTCTGACGCATTCCCAGCCGAAGCCATGGTGCCAGAAGACGAGAGACACGTTTATTCGGTAATTCCGAGGACCTTTTGTATATGCCACATTCGACATGAGCTCGAAGCATCACATTCAGGGTCTTTCTTCCATAAATTTGGCAGGGATGGCTGAAGTCAGACTCGAAGCAGTTCCTCTAGCACCGGGGGCGTCGTGCTCCCACACAATTATTGGAGGGGGGGGGGGGGAGAAACAACCTTTTCCAGCTAAGGGGTCTGGGGGACTGCTATAAGCTCCCTAAGCGGGGTCCGGGGAGCTCACGCATTTTCAGCAATTTTAATGAGTTCAGGACAGCTGGAAGACCCAAATTGACCTTAAAAAGGGAGGGCTGGCGCCAGGGAGGGCCTGTCGGCCGCACAACAGCCAAAATCGACTTTAGATAGATAGATAGATAGATAGATATTTTATCTCCCGAAAAAGAAAATAGGAACAATAAGGGTACGAAGTACCACTGACAATGGCCCCGAAGATATAAACTATACCTACCTACAAATAACATAACATCCCAGGGGGATTGGTCACTACATAAAATAATATATATACAATGTAAAATAACATCCTGACAATAAGCATAGTTAAAACTGAATTAATATTTACATTATGGGAGCATTACCGGCGAAGAAACGACGATAAGAGACCCTGGTGCAGTTTTGATTTAAAATTTGCTAGGGAATCCGCCATTACAACATCCGCAAGCAGTGAATTCCAGACTTTCACCATCCTGTGTGAGAAGAAATGCAACCGGCAGTCTAGCCTAACGCTAGCTACGGACAGCTTCCAGGAGTGGCCTCTAGTGCGATCACCAGACCGCAACTCGAAAAATGTACAAGAGTCTATATCGTACCCATCGCGCAATATAGAGTATAGGTAAGGTATAGATCCGCTTTTAGTCTACGGATCTCAAGTGACTCCAACCTAAAAATAACTCAACCGTTCTGCGTATGAGAGTATTTTAGTCTTATCCAATGATTTAGTAAAATGCCTCTGAACTGATTCCACCAAATCTATGTCTCGTAGGAGATGCGGGGACCAGACAGGACTTGCATATTCTAAAATAGGCCTTACATAGACTTTAAAGGCCCACAGCAAGGTCGGAGGATCACCAGATTAAAAAAAATTCCTTATAATTGCAGCCCTCTGGCGAGCCATTTTAACAATTTGGTTACAATGATTACTAAATTTGAGGTCATGGGAGAACCAAACCCCAAGATTTTTTACAATATTAACTTGCGGTAAAATACAGTTGCCGAATGCACGATAAAAGTAGTGGTCGTTGCTCCGGCCAAGTGGCAAGAGGGAACACTTCTGGGGAGCAACAGGCAATTGCCACAAATTCGACCATACCATCACGTTATTAAGCTCAGTCTGAAGAGCATCAAACGTGATTTGATCGAAGACAACAGCCGATTGCGTTACGTCGTCTGCATATTTGGACAAGTTTACTTGACTATTACCAGATTTCAAATCATTTATGTAAAATACAAAAAGTAGTGGCCCAAGAATTGAGCCTTGTGGTACACCACTTACAACCTCCACTTACAACCACTTACAACCTTTACTTTTGGGATATTGGGATGAGACTGGGGGGGGGTACGTGCCCACCTGTACCCCAATGGCACGACACCCCTGTCTGGCACGTGAGATAGTCGTGCTAACCATGGGACCACCTAGTCCATTTTGAAGATTTAAAGCCGATTTGCCGGACTTTTGGAGGTTTGAAGCGCTCCAGCTATTGCGCCAGAAGGCGAGAGGGGCAATTTTGCTAGGCAATTCCAATTAAAAATTCCTAGGATCTTTTACGTGCCACAATCGACACAAGCACGAAAATACTAGGGATGGCTGAGGTTAGGCTCGAGCCAAGGACCTCTTGCCCATGAAGCAGTCATGCTACTTTGCTACCATCAGGCTTGCCCCATAGCCCTGCCGGAATGTCGAGGGTGAACCTATGAAACTATGGAACTATAGAACTCATTTCTTCGGCCCCCACTTCACAGGTATGATCCGAGTGTCCCGAATTAACTCCCGGGTTTTCCCCCTCATTCTTTCTACTTTTAAAATGACTATAGTAAAATTAAAAAATGCTCCTGCTCATCTCCAGTTTGCAACACAACTGCGTAAGTTTGCTGCAGTTGCCGTAAGGCTAAAAGAAATTAATAATAAAAAATAAATAATTAAACTTAAAATGCACGTTTGTTTTGTTTAGTGGAGTCTTCAGTTTTCAATTTATCTTTTTGACTTTTGCACACGCCAATAACTGAAAGGCGCCGTTTCGCCATTTGGATAGCGTTGCCTATTTTCTAAACACAGCATCCACGTTCCAGATTCTCCGTCATCCAATAGGCTGATGTGGGTCACGTGATCTCGTTTTAGTTATGAAAATTCGCGGCGCTGTTGCGAAGTGTTGTTCCTTTTTTTAATTTACCGGTATTTTCTTTATATTGCTCGAAGATTCTACGACGGTGCTGCATCTAGGAGTTGAAAAGGTGAAAAGGCGCCTTTAATCTCCACTGTTTTCTATGAGACAGCCTAATTTTCCAATAGACATTTTCATTCTAAAATAATAATAATAATAAATTGTTCCATGGCATGAGTCTATGGAGTTCCGTTAGGAACGTTCCTACGGAACTCCATAGACTCATGCCATGGTCAATAATTCCGAACACTTTTAATTTCCAAACCCCAACTACTCGCAATTTCACACAAATTTTTACTAATCCTTTGCGAATTGCATGAAATCTCCTATGTAGATGTTTGAACTGGTATGTTCTACAAAGTGTAGTTATTTATCCAAGGTTCCATACCTACGTACCATCTTCAGAATAATTTTTTAACTGAAATGTCACTCGATTTGAAACGCCTTGCATTTCGTGAGTTATATAGGTAGCAGCCGAAATGAAACTTTATATGTGCCACATTTATGATCGCATGATCATATCGACCAAGCATGATCCACCAATATTGCAAACATTATGTGGCTTTGAAATGTCTGCAATATCGGTCGATCATGCTTCATTTTTCAACTAAAGCTGTACTTATCACATGAGAACTGCTGCTTGTTTGCAGTCATACTGAAACCAGAGCCCCCACATCGGGGGGTCAGGTGGACCTACTGTACGCAGGCCCGGTCACAATTGTGAGTTTTGATAACTATGCCTAATGTTCTCGATTTGCCCGTATTGTGAATTTTGTTTGTACTCGCAACAAACAACAACTCCAATCAAACAGCAACGAGCAGGGAGCAGGAGCACTGTAATATACCGTAGATGTCGGCCAGTAGGCTAGGCTATACAGCTTATGAAGGCCCAAGCGGCAGATGTTCAGAGAAAGAAACCATCATCGTAACAGTTGTTTTTTGCCACAGGAGGGAGGAAACCGGAGTACCCGGAGAAAGCCCTCGTGAAACGGGCGGGAAACAATCGGAGAAAAACCAAGCTTTGTAGTGCACGCTTGTCAGCTTTCAAGCTTGTCACCAAACGTAAGCAGCAAGGATTAATGAATGAACCAGCCCGTTAAAAACTATACAGCTTTTTTTTTTTAAATATACATATAGTAGGTGTCGGCTTGTAAGCTATACAGCTTTATGAAGGCCCAAGCGGCAGATGTTCAGAGGAAGAAACCATCATCGTAACAGTTGTTTTTTTGCCACAGGAGGGAGGAAACCGGAGTACCCGGAGGAAACCCTCGTGAAACGGGGGGAGGGGGAAACGACCGGAGAAAAACCAAGCCTTATAGTGCAAGCTTGTCAGCAAACGTAAGCAGCCAGGATTAATGAATGAACCAGCCCGTTAAACAGTTGTATAGCCGACGAATATTATAACATAGTGTGCATCTTTTGAACGATTTCAGTCGGGGAGGGGTGGGGGGGGGGGGACGCTGTCGTAGTTAGTCACAGGCCTCTAACTTTGATGTAGGGGCACTGAATGAAACCATACGGAAATTTTGGTTTTTCCTATCACACATGGAGTTCGAATGATCACCGCACTACTAACAATGGCGTCACTAAATTCGTAGAGCATGATTCACAAAGTTGCTGGTTGTATGTTGAAACAGAATTGAAGGAAAGGGAAAAGTTTAAATCACATAAAATTGCAATGCGTTTTATCAGGAGCGACATAAAGGAGTGCCCGGAGGACTCGTCGGAGTGTCCGTGATAATATTATCGCATGTTCCATCTCTCGTTCTGGGCGCCGCGACTCCATGCGGTCAATTGTGGAACGACTGGTCGTAACTATTTTCTGGGATAACCAAGGTTAGAAACTCGTTATGTTGGTTTGAACCTAAGGGCCCGTTTAGGCAATGACTCGCCTTAGCATTCTCGTAGCTAGAAGCTAGAAATTATCTGGAATTCCAACATGGCGGTTGCTTTAGCTCCGCCAGCTCGCAGCGAAACGAGGCTATAACTGAGTTTAAAGGCGATTGGGAAAATTGTTTCTTCAAGAGCAATTCTTTATCGTGCTGTCACGAATTATAAGGCCGGTTTACGCGACGACTCGCCTTAGCATTCTCGCAGCTAGAATTTAATCGCAATGGCATAGTTGTCGTTGCCATGGTAACGACGCCGTCTGGATTAGCGTTTGAGTAAATGCTTTAAGTCTTACAATCTGTGGCAATAAGATAAAGAATTCCTCCTAACGAAATGTTCACAGTCCCTTCTGAACTCGCATTATTCAGTGTTTTCATTACGAGTCGACAGAGCTAAAACCTCCGCCATGTTGGAATTTCAGATGATTTCTAGATTCTAGCTGAGAGAATGCAAAGGCGAGTTATTGCGTAAACGCGCCCTAAGATTGCAAGCATTTGCTCAAACGATGGCAGATTTAGCTAATTAAGGAAGCGATGTTACCTTGGCAACGACACTTTTGCCATCGCGATTAAATTTCAGCCGCGAGAATGCGAAGACAAGTCGTTGCGTAAACGCGCGTTAATAAACAGGAGCGTAAACTATCACTCGTGGTACAGTTAGCCCAGGCATGCGACAACTGACAATGATCGCCCTAGAAGCGAAAGAGAAGATGGCTTATTTAAGCCAAGGCTGACTGGGGTAGAAATCGCGTCTCTCTTCCCTCCTGTCTCAATGCCTGTTCACATGCGTGCCGGAAGAAATTGATACCTTTTAACATTGCTGTAGTAAAATGGGATTTTAGCAATGTTGAATCAACTGGCTTGGAGCCAGGAAACGAAACTTACAGCTTTTCTCCCAGACTACATTGCGACAAGGGAAAGAATGTGAAGACATACGTACAACATGGACACTCCCACGTTCTATGGATATGAATCCATTGATTTTATATAAAACCACAGCTATTAATGAAAACATCTACAAAATAACATGGCGATCAGACGCCGATTCTTGCGATTTCACATATAAACTAATTTAAGTTTAAAATAGGGGTTGTCCAACAAAGCCCCCCCCCGCAGAACGACAAAAAGGGGTGGGCTCGAAAACTCAGATAGAGCGAAATGGTCAATCAAAATCACGTGACACATGCACTGGGGTGAAGTCTCCACTCCATCTCTTGCCGTGTTAGAAAGGGAAGCTTATATTTTTTACATTTTACGCTCGCAGCATTTTTCCCCAAATTTTTGTGTGCGTAAAAAGGGCAACCATCCCCACTTGGGGAACGGGGGAGGCTTGAGTCCCAATAGCCCCAATGTAGGGGCGCCCAGCCTTTTCGTCCATATACTACGCCACACTCTGGGGGGAGGGGTGTGTGGGTGGTTGATTTATTCTGACACCCGTAACACCCCGGGGGGGGGCGGGGGGCGTGTCTCCAAAATGTGACTTCACAATCTTGCACCACATTTTGGTGTTCGCATCACCTTATTTTTTGGCGTATTATTTAGAAAAACAGTAGTTCAGCTGCCATTCCATTTATGCACACAGATTTAAACACGATTTAACTCCAAGATTTAAACACGTGGACTCTTGGAAAATGCAATAAATTTAAGTATAAGCAAATGTACTTTGAAGTATTACATTGGGAAGGGGTGATTGTAGAAGTGTGACGTAGTTATGGGCGGGGGGGGGGGGGTTAATTTTGTAACATTTGTGACAAAGGGGTGGGGTGGGGGTGTTTCAAAACAGGCCAAAAAGCTCAACGTAATATATGAATGGCCCCATGCCGTTCAAACATCTTTATTGGAGCATAGCTCCGCTATGTAGACAATCCAATGTAATCTTAGACCGGGCATCACGCGAAAAGAAAAATCCGGAATCGGACATGGGGTTGAGGAACCATCAGGGTTACAAAATGGACCAATAGCAAGAGCCAAAATCAAAGCAACAACGAGACAGGAAGTCGTTTCAATTGTTCAAGGCATCCGATTGTTAAAAGATTGATTGTTGATGATAAACAGGCGGCCTTAGGCGGTAATAAACCAAATTCAAGATATTTTCACTTTTCGTCGACCGATTTGAACGTTTGAATACACCATTTTCACGGTTTTTCCACCACGTTTCCAATCACCCAAACCCCAAGCAGCTGTCGCTTATTGTTTAGAAATTACACGGCAAATCCAATCCGATCCGATTGACAGCCATTATGTCGACCGTGGAACTGATGACGGCCATAGTCAATATTACGAATGCTGAATATAACTAGTTTACAATCTCGACTAGTTTGATCGTTCAAAATAGTTACGGTGAGTGCAACAATCTTAATCGACATGAATCGCGTTTGCGCCGTGGATTTGTTCAGGATCAATACACAATTGGCCGTATGATCGCAGGTTTCAATGTTTAATTGTGCGAAACTGTGTGCTTAAGCCCCCTTCTCGTGCACCGTATCCAATCCATTGGTAACGGGATCAATTGGACACAAAAGCATTCACTTCGAATTACGAGTGCTCACGTTCTGTTTCATTGATTTTTCCCTTCACAGCAAAGGCTCTGTTGAATTTCTGAAAGATTTACCAGAAATGAGACGTTTGCAACCTGCGTGACACGTTTTCCTCACATTGTTTACTTCAAGCTGGTCCAATTCCTTCATTTCTTTCCGTGATATTGACTTTGTATTGTATATTGCAAAGGAAATCATTAAACTTTCAAGGTTTAAAGGCTATTTTTAGAACTAGGCCTATTTTCAA
This sequence comes from Lithobius niger, assembly GCA_023313725.1. NCBI lineage: Eukaryota > Metazoa > Arthropoda > Chilopoda > Lithobiomorpha > Lithobiidae > Lithobius > Lithobius niger. The sequence continues at coordinate 7,966 of JAHWFP010037034.1, forward strand.
CATCATTCTATAAAGGTCGGCAAGGGTGTGTTTCGTCACGATTGAACAGGACGGAAAGCCAATGTGCTCAAGATGAGTTAAATAAATACGGATGTAAACCTATTTACGTTGCCTTTTGGACTTACATGTTAGACTGCCTGAGCGGGGAATCGAACCCTCCACATTTGTAAATCAAAGGCTGAGGTCCTACCGTTGAGCCATACTGACACGGCCTATGTAATGATATCACTTCGTCTTCTCGCACCTAGAATTTCGTGGCGAGTCCCGTCGAGAATGCGATATTGTCGTAGCCATGGCAACGCTACATGGTGGAATGAAAAAATAAAAGTTCGAAATTCGAAATGTCATAATGTGGAAAAGTTACCTTGTCACTACCACATACAAAAAATTTCATCACTCTGAGGTCATGGCTTGAGGTGGCACAAAGGCCTTCAAGTTTAACATTTATACGTCAATGGGCGGAACGGCGAAAAAGGCTAAATTGGTGATTTGATTGGTTTAAAACTTAATTTTAATATCATCTTGTTTGACAATATCAGAAACCTTAAAACTTAACTATAGTTTCAAGGATTTTTTTTTCCAGACGTAATAATTCGGTTATGGGCCAAAATATGGTGAAATGGCTATTTTGGCCTTTTGTTGATGTTAAATTATAGCCATAGTTTTGAACAAAAATTAAATTCGCTTTATTGTTTACATGATTTCTGAGTAGCATTGTTCACATGATTTCTGAGAATGTCAAACGAGTTAATGTTAAAATTAAATTTTAAATCACTCAAATCATTATTTGTGCCGGTTTTGCGTTCCGCCCATTGATTGGGGCAATGTTAAACTTGAAAGCCTTTGTGACATGACATGACAAGACATGACCTCAGATTAAGTGATGAACTTTTTTTGTGTGTCGTAGTGACGCTAAAAGGCAAATTTTCCGCACTATGATGTTTCGAATTTCGAAAATTTTATTTTTTCATTCCACCCAAGATATGATTAGATAATGATAGTTTACGACTATCGTTTGGATAAATGCGTGTACCCCGGATCAAGATACAAATCATATGGCTGCCCGTTGGTCAACTGCAATTTTAAAATCGTGATATTGTTGTAGAAATCTCTGTAGAGGGTCTATGCAACGAATTCCAGTCGCTGTGACACCTCATTCTCATGTCGATTGTGGCATGTCAAAGATCCGCTTGTATTTATCTACTCCAGTTAAATTGTCCCTCTCTGCATCGTGGGGTAGATAACCCAGTTTGGGTTCGTGCTTCCTAAAGATAAACAACAACAACGAATTCCAGTCATTCTTTCAGAGTTTACGGTGTCCAAAGATGACAGAAAATGGGATAGAAGTATTTAGTCTTGAAGTTCAGGTTTACGAAATATGAATTCAAAGCTTGATATTAGCCTACATCTTAAATGCTCACAGTCGCGAACCATACGTTTGTTGCCTTCAGGCCGAACACGTCAGAACTCTTAATTGGGGAAGAGAAACTTTGGACAAGAGCCGAGGATTTATCGCTTGGCGATGGATGAGCGTAAAGCCTTTGGTGGTAGGGTTGGGCATGGCTAACGGGTAAAACCTCGAGCTTTCGTTCTCCGATCAGGCATTCTGATAAATTACCAAGGTAGCCTGATGGTCAGCATGAGATGATCAGGTTGAGATTAGTAAGGTTGGAGCCTGAACTTAGCCACCCATGGTATATTCGGGAAGAGAAGGTCCCTGTGATTCCTCGTGCTCATGGTGATTGTGGCATGTAAAAGATCCTAGGAATTTCCGATTGGAATTACCTAGCAAAATTGTCTCTCTCGCCTTCTGGCGCCACGACTTCGGCTGGGAGCGCGTCAAACCTCCAAGGCCTGACAAAGTGTAAGCAGCAACGGTAATAAGTTTGCATTGTTATGTATACGGATTTGAATGTAGGTCTAATGTGAAGCTATTTTATACGAGTTTAGAAATAGATTGGACGCAAATCGAGTATTCGTAACGATATGTGGGTTACGAATTTTGAATATAATTTGAAGCCGTATTCGCACAAAATCGAGTCTTTATAACGATATGTTGGCTACGTATTTGGAATATAGAGCAGTGACAGTTACCGCCATATTAGCACCAGTATGGTTTTGGAGGGCATAACTACAAGGTGCACTACATAAAAATGGAAAGAAAAACAACGGAAGAGCGAATTTCTTAGGCTTAAAATAACGTTGTTTTCTCCAACAACAAAAATCGCACGTTTTAGGTCTAAGAAATCACTCTTAACAGCATCGGCTTCAGTATGACGCCCTTTTGTTTCTCTCCACAGTGCCCCTTGCAGATAACCCATTAAGGCTCCAGCATAGCGTTATATACAATAATACTACGTTGTGTCACTGCCCTATAATATGAAGCGGTTTTATACGAGCTTAGGATTAAATTGCCCACAAAATCTAGCTTTTGAAACGAAATTTCTCTTTTGTTTGTAATAAATTACACGAAAACGTAGTGGCCCTTCCTAATAGTTCAGTGATTTCCGTTTTTCGTAGGATTACAAGTTACAACAATTAAAGGTGCCTTTCACCGAATGACAGGCTACAGCATATATCGCCGTCTACTAATATTTAGTTCTGTGTAGCACTTGATTTCAACAAGCGAAGGAATGCGCAAAGAAATTTCTTTTTTCACAACAAACTAGCCACGTGCCTCTTTAATTATTGAATGTAAAGTTGGTGCGTCCACGTGCACCAGGAACCAAGCGGTCACGGTTAACGATTCAAAATCTGCGTTTCAAAACGGTAGATGTATAAAAAAAAAGCGCCCGTGATGTCGTTAGGCTTAACTTTACCGATTGCTTCCTGGTGTACGTGGGCGCACCAAATTTACACTCAATAATTAAGGAGGCACGTGGCCTGTTTGTTGTGTAAAAAGAAATTTATTTGTATGTTCCTTCGCCTGTTGAAAGTAAGGACTAAACTAGACAGCGGCAAATGGCTAAAGATGCTACAGCTTGTCATTTGTGGCAATCCCCCTTTAAGCGGCATAAAAGATTGGTTATGCGGTCAACCTATTCTTAAACTGATATAGAATTTGAATCAGAAGTTATTTATCCGAGCTTGGATGTTATTCTGTGTTTACCTTCATTTCAAGACTTCGCAGTTTTGAAGACGCATTTCGTTTGAAACTACGTGTAGCTTATCTTCACTCTCATTGTTTTATTGTTTTACGGTAGGAAGGTAGGTTTTCGCAGCGCACTGGTGTCGATCCGATGCTTGGCCTTGTCCTCTTCCGCCTCAAATTCAGCAAATGGATGTCCTGCTCCATCCACGATTCCACGGCTATTGTAGGCAGCTCCTAACCCAATTATACCTAGCGATCGATTTGGACTTTGAGTGCAACGACAGACTGCTTGCAATTGCTCCTTTCCTTGATGGATAGGTGGTACACAATCTCCGCCTTCACCCTACATTCACTCTATTCAGGGAAGGGAAAACTCAATTCTTATTTATACTATTTTAATGAAAATGAAAAAGAAAGGGAAATCGACAGTTGTTTGTTTTTCCTTTCTTCCATGACTGTGCTCGTGTGCCCATTGTTGTTTTTTGTGTTGCGTTATACGTGGGCGTTCAAACGATGCCGCATGATGGTAATTACTAACGAAAGGCTCCAAAGTTTTTGAAGAATTCCATGATTGATATTCGTGGAATGTTTTTCTAGTATTTATGAAGGGAAAATAAATACATTGGCAGTGTCTACGTTGTAGCAATTGGCACACACGTTGAGTTTAAACACTTGTGGCTTTCGTTTCCGCCAAATTGCCAGGTGACAGATCAAGGATGTTTAGTTCATGATTTTTTTTTTTTTTTTTTTTTGAGTCCAATGATGGAAACAATTCGGGCGTAATTATGACACAGTCCATACTTTAAAAAGAATCCTCGGAATTGGTAAAATCGGTCTACACGCAGCACACTTTTTTCTTGAGTTTTTCCAAACTTTTGGAATGCAACACAAGTCATCGACGCAAAACAATCTATCCGGGGGTCGCCTCAGTCTGGGATATCAGTTGCTCCAAGACATTTCCAATGAAGGAAGCAATCCGGGCGTAATTATGACAGTTCACATAAGGACAAAGTCAACAAGAATTTAAAAAGAATTCTTGGAATTCATAAGAGTAGGTCTACACTCAACACACCTTTTTCTTGAGTTTTCCTAAACACTTGGAATGCAAGACAAATCGTCAATGCAAAACAGGCTATCGGGGGATCACCTGAGTCTGGGATGAGTCTATCCAAGACATTTCAAGGATGTTTAGTTCATGATTTTTTTTTTTTATGTTAGAATCAAATGATGGAAACAATTCGGGCGTAATTATGACACAGTCCACATAAGGACAAATTCAACAAGACTTTAAAGAATTCTCGGAAATGGTAACAATAGGCCTACACTCAGCACACTTTTTTCTTGAGTTTTCCCAAATATTTGGAATGCAACACAAATCATCGATGCAAAACAGTCTATCCGGGCATAGCCTCAGTCTGGGATGAGTCTATCCAAGACATTTCTGCCGGGACTTATCAGATGCCATGAAAGGAAGATAACGACAGGCACAATGATGCTGTGTTGACAACGATGGCGGCCAGTGATGTCGAAGACAACACATGTCACGAGACAAAGCGGCGTTAGGTGTTATGAGTCCTCGCACGAGGCACATACCCTGCGCGATGAATTCGAGCCAAAGCAACTTACCTAACCTATCCTAACCTAACCGATAATAACAAAGGACACTCAATACAACATAGAAACTATTTATTGTTTGATGCTCCTCGTGTCCTATGCCGAAATATTTCGACCTCTGAATCTTCCCACCACGAGTGTCCTTTGGAACTCATCCCAGTGGCTGAAGCTTCGCGTTCCAAGTCGGGGAATGGCTGGCTCTCCTGCGCACTGCTCCAAGATTGGCAAAAAGTCGGCGATAAATTTGCGCTAGGGAGCAAGAAAATATGCGAGGAGTATAGCTGAATGCCAAAATTGGTTAGAAATGCACCGGAATTGAATTTACCTGGCAATTACCTATTTCCCAACCAAAATAACAGACTTTTCATATTGGCAAAACAATTTAGCTTTTTCCTATACGTTAACAAATTAGCTACTACCCAACGTATTCGACATCCGGACATTGATGTCTGGTTCACATCAAACTATAAGGCTTCCGTACACTGTGGGAAAATAACCACATCAGCCTAAAGACGTCTCCCTGAATACCCTAACGTCTCTATTGCAAACTGATGCTTTACATCTGGTACCATAAAAACAAGGGCCTGGGTGTTTAAGGTCTTCGTTCGTCCCATACTTGAGTATGCAAGTACAACGTGGTCATCCCCTTGCTTGCGGATATCAACTCGGTCGACTTTGTCCAACGTCGTTTCCAGGCTTTAAAGATTTACCATATTGCAAAAGTCTGACTAAACTAGGTCTTGATTCACATGAACTGTCCAGACTGAATCAGACTTGGGGATTACTCTTCGGATTCAAATTCTTACTACGCGGTTTCGAAAATGGGAATGTACCCTACTCTCTAGCCGAGGAATAATAAATAAAGAGACACAAATCGCTGTAAATAATATTAAGGAAAATTGGAAATTAGCCAACAGCAAAAATTATACACTAGAAATAACGTAGTTCAGTAAGCCACCTTTATCCACTTACGTTTCGTCGGAGTGGCATGATCCGGATTCGAACCGGCTACCCAGTTCCACCCCAGATCACTTGCATAGCGCCTTAATCTCTACCCGAGGAAACACCATCAAATTGCCGCTCCAGTTCGCAAGAATTGAGTGTAGACGAAGCATCTTTCATGTGAGGGTGATATTACCATCATGGAGCTGTAGTGTGACAGTATAAAGATGTGATAGTACTGGGTGAACACAAAAGAATACCCTGATTACAATAATTAATAATGTCCGCATTAGTTAACGTAGGCCAATGCGGTTTGAACTGACTTGTCGAAAAACTCAAAAAGTTCTTTTTAGGCGCTAATGCGAGCGTTGTAGCACTCCGACTTCTCGTGCAGACGCATTATTGCAACTTGGAAGAAAAACATGTAGGCCTATGCAAAGATGTGTAGGCCTAAACAACAGAATACACTGATCGCGAATATCAATAATATAAAGGCGCTAATAAACTTCTACATGCGCAACCCTCATGGGCCTACGTACGTTAATTAGTAAAAACAAATCTATTGATATTTATGATCAGTGTATTCTTTTGGCTAGGCCTACAAATCTTTGTATAGGCCTGCATGTTTTTCGTCAAAGTTGCAATAATGCGCCTGAACGAGACGTTGGAGTCCCAGCACTCGCATTAGCGCCTTAAAAGAAGTTTTTGAGTTTTTCTACCAGACAGTTGAAACCGCATTGGCCTACGTTGATTAATACGAACATTATTAATGTTTATAATCAGGGTATTCTTTTGTGTTCACCATGTGATAGTTTGTAAGTCCATGCTAGCATGGAATTCCCTTTTAGAGAATACTTTTTTTAGTCATAATTCCACCATCTTACTAAACGCAGTTTCACTTAGCTGATTTCTAAAGATACCTGAACAATAGGTGAAATCTCTTGTCACTGGCCCTGGTCTCTCAGATCATAACCCCTAAACCCTTTTTATAGAATTGGTGTTAGCTGGCCTTTGCCCCTTCCTGGCCCTCACCACAACGCACTGGTTAATTTGTACTTTTATTACCCAATGCTGGATTTATATTTGCATCTATAACAATCTGGCTTCTCTTTCCATAGAGGGCGGACAAATTCTGCAACTTTTTACTGAAATTTAGGCTGAAAAAATGAAAGTTTCGATTTCAACGACACGTCCTCGGTTGTTTTAAGCCAGTTCAACGACATACACAATTAAATGATACCTCCAAGTCAAAACTAAAAAAAAAAGAGAAAAAAATAAATGAATGCCCGTTTATTTTGGTTGGTACGTTGTCGCAAATCTTGTTTACTTTCATGTTTGCTGGGGCCAATGGCCAATCTTAGTCTTGTGTTTCTATTCTTACATAGGTGGACATTATCTGTGCCTTGTGATTTAACTTCCGGTTCCTGCCTCTAGAACCTTCTAGAAGCTTCCATTTCCCATAATACCCTGGCTATTTCGCGGTTGTCAGGGATAACCAAAAGGTATTTAAGCAAGGGGCCAGCATGGTAAAATCAGAGAGCCTTCGGGCCAGCCTCCTGGCAGGTCCTCTTCAACCCCTGCTAGGTCTCCTAGTTAGGGGTATTTCTGGCTTTTAGGCCTCTAGTAGGCCCAATTGTGGTTAGGCTCCCCCCCCCCCAACCTAAACAAGCCTCTTTACCCTAATTTAACCCCAAAGTTCCCCAAACCTTTCCCCAGTCTTTTGCTCAGTCTAATTTTGGTTTAGCTCTCCCACAGTTTGCTATTTTTCGTCATACGTCGTACATCGCATTAAAACTATAAAAAAAAATATAAAACCTTCAAAAGAAATCCATTTCCCGTTGTTAATAATGGTGGAATACAATTAGGAAGCACACGGACCCAAAATCATGTTTCATAAGATAATTAGGAAGAAATTTCTCGACCAACATCGGCTAGCGGTAATAATATGGGTGAGATAGGGTGGGTGGGGGGGGGGGGGAGAAGGTTGAGGGATTGGGAAAGAGAAATCGACATCGTCTTCGTGCATCACTACACGGCATACTCCCCCCCGTCCCCCCCCTACTCCCCCAACTTCTATCTTTTTCGGCTGCAGTTTTGGTCGAGCGCCAATATTCTCAGAAATCCCACGGTGTTTTGAGGAGCGCGAGTTGCGGTTGGAAAAGAAACTTTGAAAAAAAATCAATTGCAGGTGATTCCTCCAAGGTGATCTGAACCAAGAACTCGACGGAAGAAACAACAGGGGTACGAGCTCTGCACACGAAACAACATCTCTGCACCATACCACCCCTTTTCCAGTCGTCGGCCCAAAGCTATACCCTACCCGAATCGACTTAGGTTATATTGGTACGTGTACGGAATACTCGGGAACTTCCACCTTCGCGGAATGATTGCCGTATATATTGCATAATGGAAGCTGCGTTCGCAGAACCAACAAAATCGAAACTGAATCTGAATTGATTACTAAGAAGGGGACCGGCACAGATCTACGACCGGTTCCTCCTCCTCCCCCTCCCCCTCTCCTCTTTTCATCTGCCAACAACACAGCCTCCCAAACAAACAAGCTAAATTCAGATTATTCGGGAAGAAATTAATAAAATTGAACGCAAAAAGAGTCTACTGCACCCTGTGTAAGTTAGAAGTGCTTATTACATTCACCCTAATGGCAGGCTACAGCAGCATCTAGCGCCGTCTACCATTATTTAGTTCTTTGTAGCACTTTATTTCAACAAGCGAAGGAATGCGCAAGGAAATTTCTTTTTACACAACAAACGAGCCACGTGCCTCCTTAATTATTGAGTGTAAAGTTGGTGCGTCCACGTGCACAAGGGAGCAATTGGTCAAGGTTAATGATGTCACTGACACTCGACGGCGCCCATCTAGCGGCTCAAAATTTGCGTTTCAAAACGGTCGATAGCTGGAAAAAAGCACCCGTGATGTCGTTAGGCACGTGGCTTGTTTGTTTCATAAAAAGAAATGTATTTGTGTGTTCCTTAGCTTGTTGAAAATAAGGGCTAGACAGAACTAGATAGCAGTAAATGGCTGCAGATGCTTCAGCTTGTCATTGGGTGGCAATCCCCCTTTAAGACTTGATTTGTTTTACGAATTAATCACAATGAATAGATGGAAACACGATAATTGTAGCATAACTAAACTATCAAAAAAAAGGTACTCTTGAGTTTTTTTTTTTCCTTTATTGAGCCCTGTGAGTGTATGATTTGTCTTCCCTCTCCATTGTCTATGGCCGAGTGAATTTCGGTCGAATGGAGCCCTGGTCACGGTTGTGACCTTAATAACGGGTTCAGTGAGTTATCTTTATGCCAGTGGAGGATGTGGCCATAGCGATTAAGGCGGCGAGTGATCTTGGGGCGAACTAAGTAGCCGGTTCGAATCCGGGTCATGCCACTCCGACGAAACGTAAGTGCATAAAGGTGGCTTACTGAACTACGTTATTTCTAGTGTATGATTTTCCCTGTTGGCTAATTTCCAATTTTCCTTAAACTATCAAAGACAAAACAGAATTGGCAACAATGCTATTTCCCCGAAAGAGGCCGTTTGAGGGTGTATGACCGTTTCGCCGATTCCCGTTTCTCCGTTTCGCCGAATTTTAATCTGTGTCTTACTTTTTGGGAATTCCCGGTTCGCCGAATTCCGTTTCGCCGAATATTTTTTTTTTAGCACTCGATGCAGCTAAAAATATAACATCAGAAACCGAAACTAGTCACAAATTTCTTCCAATTAGGAGTGCATTTTGAACTTCTCCAACGTCATATTTTTAAAGAATATTTTGATTCGGCGAAACGGGATTCGGCGAAACGGGAGTTCCCCTTTCGCCGAATTTTAATCAGAGCTTAATTTTCGGCGAATGTGGGAATCGGCGAAACGGAATTCGGTGAAACGGGTGTACACCCGTTTTAGGCTTCTGCACAATTTGGAGTTGTGGGTAGTAAGTAGCACAATGCTGCACGCTGCTCTACACAACTTCGATCTTCAGTGGACACTTGGGAAGATTGGAATGAGTTTGTGTTTGGCCAAGTTGGTCTCTGTTCTATTTTTAATTCTTAGATAAACAAGCCTTTTTGATGGTAAAATCGTTGCTCACCTCCACACGTGTAAGCCTATTCTGTAGCAACTGGATACCATCAGCCCTTCCCAGATCCATCCGAGGCGGTCTTTAAGTTAAATATAAACGAGGCTTCTCGGATAGAGCAGCAACGCTCACAGACTGGGATGAGTGGGAGGAGGCGGGAGTCGGAGGGGGACGTGGGAGGGGGGAGGGGGGTGGCAAGGAACGCAAGTCCATGAATTTACAAACGGACACGGTGATCTGATCAATTTGAGCGAAAGAATGGAGTAATTCGGTGGTCGATCGAATTGTTAGCCCAGTTTTCGGCGATGCGGACTTTGCAATGGAGGAAAATGAAAAATTTTGAAATCAAAGGCATATTTCCGTTTCCGTACGCCGGAAATAACTGAAAAGAAGGCATACATGCGAGCTTAAACCTACAGCACGTACTCGATAAGGGACTTAATGAAAATGCTTTTCTTTTATACCGTCAGATGGACTTATATACTACCACACTACGTTCAAACTTTGGCTCTAACTGGTTGCCAAACAACAACCCGTAGTGCAGGTAAGCCACGTCCATCCCTTCCTGCCCAATGGTAACACAGGACACAACAGAACTAAATGAAAACGGCACTCAGATAAGCAAGACCAATAACGACAAACCCACCCAATCCAAAAAATCTATTTAACTATGATCGTAATATTTATTTGTTTGTGTGCGTGTGTGTGTCCGCAATGGTATAATGGAAGTCCGCAGTGGGAATCTCGGTAATCCTTATTCTATTGAAGTCCGCAGTGTTGTGCTAAAGCATGTCTGTCAAACAGAATTGCCTGTATAAGTAATGATTCGGACTGTGTTTTCAACAATGAGGCACAGTACTGGCGACGTCATGTTTTTTCTAGTCACAACATTTTCATGCAAACGGGGTCATCTAGGCCTGTATGTCTCTTAACCCTAGCTCTAACTAAATTTAATGAAAGCTTGGGCGACTGCTAACAGGAAATCACAGTATTTTCATGCCAATGGGAAAGCTCAACAATGCGCTGTAAAACCGGTCATATGGGGGGGTCACAGTATTTTCATACAAACGGTAAACCACAACGGTGCTATACAATATGTCTCAGAAGTCCAGTCTACCCAAAATAAAGAGCTATATACTGGATATGAGTTTGTAATAACAACGTACTCATGTAGGAAATCACCTATGGTGAATCCGATGATGGCTCCCAAACTGACCTTGTAAGTCGTCTTCAAGGTCATCCAAAATATATCTCCTAAACTATTCAAGATACGGACATAAAGTAAATTAGAAAGTTATTTGGGATTATACTATAAGGCCAACAAAAAAAAAAACAGAATTGAAATCGCGCCGTAAACAAAGAAAATATGGGCAAAACAACTTGGACTCTTCAGGTGAGCCAACCATGGGGCAGCGATAAGCCTAGAAAATGATCAAATACATTTAAAAGTGTTTTGAAGCAAAGATTATGCATAAAACAATCCATCCAGCATTCAAGAAACGAACTGAAACTGAAAACTGAGGCTTACTAAAAATAGATATCTAGAAAGTGCACCATAACCAGAATACCATGCAATCCATAGGCAGGAAAATACAGGTACATTCTTCACTAATGAATACAAGTTCCCTTCATTACGTTAAGACGATAACACAAATACGATAATGCAGAACAAATTTAAATAGATAAAGCAAATTAACAGCAAATATCCACAAAATCCTACTTTTTAACCATAGCGGTTCATTCATTGTGGTTATGCACTTAACGGTGCACCTTACCGATAGCCGCTCGGGGTAGAGAGGAGCAGTACCCAGAGTTTGCGGAGCATTCTCATTATTTTATAATTTGCACGACCGGTTTCTTTAAGCCATTAAAAGAAAGATATGTAGATTGTTCCCAAACCTTCTCGTTGGGGGCACCAAACTTCGTTGGGTAGGGGCGGGAGGGGGAGGGGGGGGGGAAATCCCGGGCCCCCCCCCCCCTCCGCGCTCTTACGCCCCTGCTTTCATACAATTACCGATATCAGGAACTGGATTTTCTGTAGTCGATCGTTAGTGCTTCAATACACAACCACATGATGACACCAAGTAATTGCTTATCGCTGCCCCTTGGTTAGCGCCCCTGCAGTGTCCAAGTTGTATTGCCCATATCTTCCATGTTTATGGCGCGATTTCAGTTCTGTTTCCTTTGTTGAACTTGTGGTATCATTCCAAACAACTTTCTAATTTACTTTGTGCTCGTATCTTGAATAGTTTAGGAGATATATTTTGAATGATCTTGAAAACGACCTCCAAGGTCAGTTTGAGAACCATCATCGGATTTGCCATAGGTGATTTCCTATATGAGTACGTTGTTATTACAAACTCATATCCAGTATATAGCCCTTTATTTTGGGTAGACGGGATTTCTGAGACATAATGTATAAAACCGCCCATATCACAACGATGCTCTATAAAACCGGCCATATAAGGAGGGGGGGGGGCTGACCTAGAAAATAAATAATTAAATAAATAACCTTATAACTAATGACATAAACACCAAAAAAAAATAATAAAAATAATACTACCAAAACGTAATAAGTCAAACCATTCACAAAATTCCAACCATAGAAACTAATCATGGACACCACCAAAACATCCAACTAAATAAAATACATAAATATATATTTTTTTTAAATGTTACTTTACTCTGCTTTACGTTACGATCTCTTTACTCTGTCTGCTTGTGATTGGGTTGGAACTTGCGTACGCAACTGTGTTTTAATGAGGAAAGATTAACATTAACATGAAAAACTCAAAGGAGAGCTAAGAAAATGACATTGCTGAGGTTAGCTGGTACGTTGCAGGTGCGAACTGGGAAGTCGGGAAGTTTTTCGAATGATGTCTGCTGGAACTTACGTTGCTTGCGCCGGTCTGAATAAAAATATACACTTTCCGAAAACACTGGAGTTGGCAGGAGAAAGATTTTCGGTGAATTTATTCATTCGTTAGTCCAGTACTAATCCAACCTAAGATCGATATGCGTTGGTTTACCTTGATCTGATCAATAAAGCGCAGTGTAAAAAGGATGTCGGTGCGTGTGCATAACACGCTTTCAGTCTTCTGTACAGCCGTACCGGCTGAGAAGACTATTGCCACGACTTTGTCCGTCCTTCCGTCCGTCCGTCCGTCGCTTTTTTCAACTTCGCAACGGTACCAGAAATTGACGACTACTATTTACAACGTTCGATTCAGTGTCAAAAGTTAGTTAAATAACATGACAAATTAAGACATCGTTGCCTCCTTATAGCTAATAGACTTCTTCGACGTAACTAAATTAAATAATAACATTTCATCGTCCTATTGAAATGCTAAAGATTTGTGTTAATGCAGCCGTAAAAACAAAAACATTTTAGCATCGTTTAAAAGAGTCTTGTCGCATTGTTGCATGAATGAATAGGCTTACGATCGAACCAATTCTCCATTAGGCCTATCTGCTACTTACGAAACTAAAAAACTACCGTTAAAAAAATTATGCCTAAAAAATGAAAATTAGGTCTAAAATCACGTTACCATGGCAACGTCAATAGTTGCTACGAGTCGCTGCTGGAGCGTTTCTCCTGTCCCTTCCCTACTACCACTGATCTATATACGTTGTAACACTGTAACTGTGTGCGCGGAGGCATACCGTGTAGCACAAATGAATAGGCTTACTGTATACAATCCAAATCTCCGTTAGTTGTTACTTACGAAATTAAAGTTCTAAATTAGGCCTAAACGCTGACAATTATGCCTAAAACGTAAAATAAGCTTAAAAGCTAACACATTTGTAACGGGCAATTCTGATGGTTACTGTTTTTAGATTATATAATAGAGATAGCTGTTGCAATGCGTGATAGAGAAATGTGCGTCACTATTGGCAGTGGCAGAAATGTACAGAAGACCGGATGCGAGTAGGTAGTCGCTGTAGCCGCTTGTTTAAATTGCATCTCAGGAATTATCGAATTGTCGGTCTAACTAAACAACATCAGCGAAGCAAAGTAGGGAAGACATCGTAGACTGGGTCGCCAAATGAAAAGGATTCATTGAATGGGTTGCTGAAAAGGGGCCGCTGCCTCCCCTTACCTCTTCCTCTTCTTTTTCTTTGGTTGGCTGACATGACTGCATTTTAATATTTTAAATATAGCACTGGCGGGTGGAAAGATTTATCGCGTCTGGTTGAGCTGTAGGCTCGGACTGGCCACTGTGCCATGGCACTGGCGTCCTTTGGCAGCCATACTTCTGGCGCCCCTAGGGTCACCCCCCCCAAAAAAAAAATTGTCTGCCCTATTTCGGATTGGTTTCCGACTGGCGACTATTCTTTCACAAATCTGTCCCTCTTTCTTTCTCTCTCCCTTTCCTTCACTTCTGTTGTCAACCCCTTTCCTTATCCCCCCCCCCCTCTCCCCAGCCAATGAAAATATTAAATTAAAAACTATGAAAATCCACCAAGAAAGGTGATCCGGTCCTTAAAAAACAGAAGGTATTTGAAAAAAGGGCACTGAATCCAGAAATGACAGTCGAATATTAACAGATGCTAAAGCTTCTGGTACTCGCCCCCGAATTTTGTATCGGAAGTTTACTGTTCTTCCCCAGACCATGAAGCAATGGTTTGGTTGGAGGGTACATCACTATCGGACGTATAAGTAAGTCTATGGTAAAAATCCATTGCGCCCCAGTCATCCTTCCAAATGGCACAGACACCCTTTATTCGCCAGTCGCTATAAACTGTCCTCTTTACGCTCTTCTGCACTCCAAACAAGGAAGTTGCCTACCTACGGCCCTGATTGCACTTAGCTTTGTAACTCAGCTACGCCGTTTTAGCTAAAATTAATTCGCTGACTTTTCAGCCTCATCTGTGTGATTTTAGCCGCATCTGTTGGATTATCACACACACACAAAGCTGCATCTGTGTGATACCCCTGTGGCGTTTTAGCTGCATTTGCTGCATCCATAAAACGACTATCCAAGCCTTACTGAGACGGATATCGGCGTCCAGGCTTGCCCAATCCATCTGATTTTGAAAAAAAACCGTCTTTGGAAGAACCCTTAAGCACCTCCGCTATTTCCATTAGTGATGAAAATTAAAATTTGAAAACGTTGGTTTTCCTTCTCACCCCTCCCCCCTCCACTTCCCACCCTCCCCCGCAAAAGTAAGTTTATTCAAGTTTCTCGCTTCGCTCAATAGTCTTAATGGTTGTCTGGGGTTTCGTCTTATCCCGAGTCGTAATAAAAGCTCGCGGTTGGAGTCGAATTTCGGCCTCTCCCCCCCCCCCCCCCTCCCCACTGGTTCGCTCCCTCACACCCCTCACCTCTCAGCTTTATATTCTCGCTGGCGAAATCTACGTAAAAAAGAAAGCGGGAATTATTGATGACAGCCAAGTGTTCCACAACCCCTCTTGAACAAAAGCTTTTTTTCTTTCTTGAATCTTTAATACGTGTGGGTGTGAAAAGTGTGGCAAAAATGACCTACGCTGCTTCCGGCTGGAGCGTTCCTTGATGTTCTTTTTCTCCGCCATCGTGAAGAAAGAGTAAAGATTTCTCCGAGATACGATTTAGAAATCAAACGGCTTGTCGAAGCTGCCTTTCTAACTGTATACAGAATTCACTCCAAGAACATGAGAACTATTGTTCGTACGTGTGTTGGGTGAAGAATCACGCGACTGCAACGCGAGAAAATTAATGCTTAAGGTACAGTTCAGACCTACAATATTTTGGAAGTCTCCCACTAGGCGCATTCTAGTAAGCGTTACTTATTTTGGGGCAGTCTAATAAGTGGTTCGATGACGATACATTCGCGTAATTACGGAAGCTGTCTGGGGCACAGGCTGGGTCTGTCGTAACAGCCCCCAACACTTGACTAATGGGGCATATCGGGGTGGACAATCGTCATGATGCAATTAAGGGGAAGGTACTAGAAGCGTCTAAGAAAGGTTTCTTAAAATATAGAGTCTCAAAGACTCTGTCAATTTTTGATTGTTCGATATGACGATGTTTCCGATTCCCAGAGGGCACGTATGAGTGCGTAGGTGGGCCAAGAGCTGCTTGCTGCATGAACGTTTCCACTCCGACTCAACATCATCTTCAGACATACTAACTAGACACTTTAGATCAACTTGGACATCATTAAAGATCAAGATATGGAGTAACTACACATTGTATTGTAACTATGTACTATACCTACTTTGCGGTGTATTATTCTGTACTGTACCTATTATGCTAAACTGTAACGTCAGTATACAGCAGCAGAACATTATTCTGCACTGTTCACCCATTGGATTCAACAGTATTCTTAAATCCAACTCTTAGACATCACAACGGTAACATTGGGCTGTAGGCTACATAATATATATCCAGTATAGAGCAGCGTCATGTGACGTCATATTGGCTACGAGACACCATTTGGAGGTAATAGCTACAAGGTGCACTAGATTAAAATGTAACGGAAAAAACGGCACTTCTAGTCAAGACAGTGCTTTGAGAGCGGATTTCTTAGGCTTAAAAGAACGTTGTTTTCTCTAACAACAAAAATCGCGCGTTATAGGCTTAAGAAATCCAGTCTAATAGCTTCAATAAGACGATCTTCCTTTCTCCCTCCAGTGCTCCTTGCAGCTAACCCAGTTACTGGCTCCACCATAGAGTTATACACAATAATACTACGTCGTGTCACTGCCCTATTGCATTTAGTTGTTGCTCTTAGAATTGTTGCCTTTACATAAAACTATAAGAGGAAGTTAATGATTTGCAAATGACAACATTAGTTGTACTACATATTTTTTTTTACTGAGAATTCATATTTAGAAGTTGATGTTTGAATCGGCTTTACTGGTTTCGTCAAAATGTAACGAAATGATGTCAAAAAATAAAAACAACCCATTTCAATGATGAAAATCGTTTAATTTTCGCTTGTCGATTCTTCAATCGAATACTTGACCCAATCAGTAACAAGAAGTCAAATAAATGCCCAGTAATTCCCGTTCAGCGTTCACACCGTATAGTCAGAGTCATATTAAAAACCAAAACTGGTAAAAGGGCCGCCAAGTTGAGAATGGTTCGGCCTTTCAAAGAAGTGGTATCAAGGGACAAAAACACTAGCCAAGTTCACCTCACCGATTATTAGTGCTAGCAACAACTTATTCTGGTGTAGTGATGTCCTTATCCACGTCTCTATCAAAGACTCACTCCCCTCCTTCCCGCCACCCCGCCCTCCCAAGCACCAAAAAAAGGCAATTTTGACCAAGTTCCGTCCGTTCGTGGCCTGTCACACAACCCACGAAACTGATACTTTCATTTTCCTCCTTCCACGGCACACACACAAAAAAATAATATAGTTACCTTGTCAAACACTGCCCCAGTTATAATAACCCGTCAAACTGTCAAAGTTCGTATGTTTGACCTGTCAAACGGGAGACTGAATTATAGTTTTTCTTCGGCAGGATATTAATCTAGCCGCTCAATTACGCGGCTGCACGACTGACGAATCAGGAGGCAGTGCGTCGTATTTAAACAGTTAGAAATTCGTCTAAATTCCACAATTTGTCTGCAATGGCGAAATCATGTCGAATCGTCGATCCCTGTTATTAAGAAATGAAGGAAATGGGTCCGATATTGGAGCAAGATGGCAAGGAAAATGGATTTAAATTAATTTCATCTGTACGAGACTGACTTCCTGTATCGATCTGATTTGAGGAGCGAGGCATCGCTTTCACGATCCGATAAGAGATATCAGTGTCTTTTAGTAAAGCTCATTGCAACGACATGATTCTGCAGACGGCTGTTGTGGAGAACAGGAAGTAAACAGAGATACGACATCCCAAATGGGCTAGTAGTACGCAAAATAGTGGCGCCCTCTCGCGGTATATTTGGCTACTAACGTGTTAATAATATCGGACAGCTGAATAAAGACGATGAGCGGAACTTCGCAACCTACTCGAATAAAATTGGAAAAATTTCCTCCTGCTATTCTAACACATTATTTACACGTTAGTAGCTGTAGCAAACGTGGTAGCTAAAACGATATAATGCGCAGCCAAATGTGATACTTCTGCTTTGAGATTATGGGATGGCAGTCGCCATAATGATTGTCATGGAGTGCAAAATGTTGGAGAAACTCGAGTCAAGTCAGACGAGTAGGGTAAATCACGCATAGCCACAGTTAAACTGTGATGCTCTGCAAAATTTATCCTAGCACAGGCAAAAGTTTGAACTAATTTTCCAGTAGCTGTTTGATTTTATAAATTGATGTTTGCATCGTTTTTAAGATGTACGGCGTTTTCACATTTGTGGCAACTTGTTCAATATTACATTTCCTTCGTCGCACAATTACGACAGAAATGATGAATTATGGGATGTGTATCTCACGAATCTCATTCAGGCGAGAGCAGAGGCAAGAACGGAGTGCAACAGATGCTGCCATATTCTTCTGTTTTTAAAATCGTTGTTTTAATCTGAAATTGCTGTCATGCTCTTTAGTGGGAGTTACAATAATTTTGTAAATAAAATAAATAAACATATTGTAGGACTGGCCTCTCGCCAATCCTAAACGCAGTTTACCGTATAGCGTCCTAGATACCATTCAGACGAAAACCGGAAGTTGGCTGGCGCCATGTTGGAGGTACTGACGTCGGCCAAGCGCCGGAAGGAAAGCTGCTTGGTGGTAGAGAGTGTGCCACTACCTCCCTACCGAGAACGAAAACCCCAGAATGCAAGGCTGTCTAAGCTAGCACCTAAAGAAAAATTCAACGAATTATTACGATGCGGGATCGTTAACTGTTACAACTTGCATAATAAAGAGTCAAGTAGCTTGTTTGCGTCGTTAAAAGCACTTTCTTTATGCATTCCTTCGCGTCCTGCAAGCAAGGATTAGACAGCGCTATGTGGCGCTGAATGCTGCAGACTTTCAGGTGGTGGCAACCCGCCTTTAAGTTTCCATCGTTGTACATGAACAGAATGAAAACATCCTTTTTTGCAGCTAAACACTCATATTTTTAACCGAACAACAATGAGTCCGCAGTATTGAGGCCATTCGAAATTGACAGCGCGATACGTTGAAAAACATGTTTATTTCGTAAATTAGAAATTTAAGAGCCCAGCTGAATTGTATACAATCCATGGGCAACTGTTGCTGCAGCGTGTTTACGACCGTCGTTGCATGGCTGAGCGCTTGGTTGAAACTATTAGTCAACAATTACTTTAACCACTGTCTAATGTGCCAAACTAGATTTGTGTCTATAAGCTTTCTGTTATACGAAGTCAAACCAAGCAGTGCTACATAAAAATATACAAACAACGTTTCGAAAATTTTCAATTTTCGGCCTCAGGTTAGCAATAAAATTAAAGCATGGCAAAAGCCACTAAGTCATCCTACATTAAAAGCATAAAAACGGTTATTTAAAACGGATAAAAACCGCCAATTTCTCCCCTCAAAAGAGGCAGAAATGGCAGCTGAAATGCACAACCCACCAGCTCCGTTGCAAAACCAAGTCGCAAGGTGTATGCAAATCAGGGTCACGTGTTTCATAGGTGTGATCCATTCGTTCGTTAAGGGGGTTGCACGAAATGCCTCGCAAACGAGTCGAGTTTAGTGTTTTAATCACAGGAAAATATTCGTTTAGATATTTATTATCTGGCACTAAGCGGTTATGTACAGGTGTGTATGTGTATGGATGACAAGCGTTTCAAGATTAATACGTGCTCTAGTGTTTGACTTCATATAATCTGTTACTGTGATTTTTACTCTATAGCTTTCTGTAAAATGTCTTATAACACTAAAAAATATAGTCATGTTTTTATGAAATGTTGAATTTGGGCGTCATTTAGTCTCCAACCATCAACTAAAAGTCACAACGCGCAGTTTAGAGATTATTTTATGCGTCAAATACAAAAATAAAATGTCTAATCCATTGGTGCGCGGGAGCTTCCCTAGACGCAATAGTGCAGAGGATCAACCCCTAACCTCTGTTTCCCCTCTTTAAACCTAAGCCAAACCATGACGTAGATTCAGAGTCTTGTGCCTGCTGTTCAGATTTAATTGATGATTGGTTGACTCGCATTACTTCGGGCAGGGAAGACTGACAATGGCATGATGGTAACGGATGGATTGGGAATTGCGAATTTTCCAAGACTAATTTCAAATCGGAGTGCCGAAAAGGGGGTCCCAATAGGATGTCTAGCAGGAATGGCGTATGCAGCATTTATGACCAGTTCGAAATCTGTTGGCAGCCGCCGCGAAGCCAAAAGATAAAGCGTACATGGCTTCCGTAATTGTTACTAATTGTTACAAAGTTACTGAAATACAAAGCCAAGGAACAGGAGGGTCCTGTCACGGTGTGAGGTCGAAAAGGTCCATTGGTGGAAAAGTCCAATGGGCAAAACGGTGGGGGACTTGCTGCGTCGAAAGTCTTTTCAAGTTGCTTGTGCCGAAAATCTTCGTATTGGATTTGAGCACGCAGCACCATGTCGTGTCAGGCCATGTCATGTCAGGTCGTGTCTTCTACTGATGATTAATTTCCCTGAATTGTGAATAGACCAGTAAACGGTATCGATCTAATGATAATCAAATAAATTTTGATTTTTGAAAGTCGATATTTCCAAAACGCTTTGCCCAATTTTATTGATTTTCGAATTTAAGTCTACAAATAAAGCAGATAATATAGATGCAGAATTTCAGCTAAATCGGACAAAGTGTTTAAAAGTTATCGTGGAGACGGACAAACAGACTGACAGACAGACACTAGCAGAAGATGAATAGTGCTTTTTACTGCTTCACACCACGCTTCGGCTACATATTTAAGCAAAAAATATCACTCTGTAAAAAAATTACGTGATATCACACCAATATCACTCCCCACCTCTACCGTGTCCGAAACAGTCACACTCCGCATCCCACGTCATTCTCTTGAGTGACGTCATTTGTGGACAGACGCTGTGTACTCTCTAATATCTTGCTATTGCGTGGTGGCTAACATCACATAATACAGTGAACGTCTCACTTACAACTTCCCCGTGTAAAGACAAACTTTCCCTTGTATAATTTTCCTTCATTATACCACTAATTTTTAACATTTCTTAATTAAAAAAAAAATATGGGGTATTTTGATGGCACAGGAACGCTAACTATTGACGTAAATTGAAATAAAATTCGAACTACTACTTATCAGAACTTGTCCTCCTGCAATTCCTGCTAGAAGTGAAGGATATGGACAGGCCTGTAAAAATTTGTAGAGCTACAATTTTCGTGATTTTAGCCTTAATAAACCAACAACAGACGAGAAAGAAACACTAACCAAATAGAGGTTGGGTAAAGCTTTAAAATGTTAACGCGCTTTTGTTGGTAGTCGAAGCATGTGGACTTACGGAAAGTTTCGTTTCGAATAATAGTGGCGTTACCAGAAATTCTTTTCCTAGTTTTGTGATTTTTCTGATGAATTTGACTTTATTTTTCCCCGAAGGGTCTGTTTGCCCTATAGTCATATATAAAAAAAAAAACCCTCCTTCACAAAGCCATTTAACATCCTTTTGAATTTTTTTGACTAAGCTGGGGGGATTAGTTTTTCTTTTATGAGCTGCCAAAGAACTACCAACAGATTAGTGTGCTAATTAATTAGTACACGAATCTGTTAGTAGTTCTTTGGCAGTTTATAAAACAAAAACTAATCCACCCAGCTTAGTAAAAAAAAAATTCAGGACGATGTCAAATGTCTTTGTGAAGGAGGGTTTTATTTTTTATGTGCCTAGAGCAAACACAGCCTTAGGGGAAAAAGAGTCAAATTCTTCAGAAAAATCCGAAAAAGGGGAAAAGAATTTCTGGTAACGGGTCTGGATGGAGAGATGATCGTGAGTTTACAGAGAAAATCCCAACTTGCAAATAAAACGCAGAATTTCCCTATTTTCCCCTTTTTCTCTGTTTAATACTTTTATTTTCCTTTCAAGAGCATTTTCCCCCCTAAAAATGGAAAATATCCCTGTATGTGGAAGCGCTGTAGTCAACAGCACTAGTGTTGAATGTTTGCAAAATATGCCTACTTGAAATGGGTGTGTTCAAAGGTAGAACTATGGTTCAAATGTTGCAGTCACATCCGGCTGGCGGCATCACGACGATAATGGTGGGCTGTCATCATGGAGTCACTAAATAATTAAGGATGTCAAAGTGGCATATATAGCTGGAGAGAAAAGGGGTGAGCGAGTACAATCGTGTAGTTTACATTATTGGATTTTTTTGCTGTGAGTTTGAGTGTATGCACGTGGATCAGCCAACGTGAAGCACTGCATTCAGCTTGAATATTTTCTTCAGAAAAAAAACAAAGAAAAAGAAGCTTGGTGGGGTGTTGTTTGTCCTCCTCCTAAATTTTCTTACATTACTAGAATGATTCCCTTAGGGCGCATTTACGCAACGAGACTCTCTCGCGCGCCCAAAGCTATTTGCTACTCTGTCGTTTTTATTTACGATGTGTTTTCCAGTGTCTATTAGAGGAATGAGGCAAGGCGTACACATTTAAAACATTGTCTTCATTTCTTGTTGTTTCTAGAATTATTGGCCTATTCTCGCACAAAGATCTGCTTATAGCGGTGACCAAACGACGATAGAAAATACAGCCTCTCGTAGCGATAGTTCAAAACCCAACATGGGTAGGGGTCTAGGGTTTGTCGAATCCAAAACTAACCACTGAATGCTGACATTCATAAATGATTTTTCGGCATTTTGTGCCGCAATAGGACTTGTTTTCTTCCTGTTAATGATAATCGACAACGTCATGACGTTGCCATCATTGTCTCGAGCAACGAGGAGCGGGTCTCCGCCCGCACCTTTGCCACGCAGTAACATGGCAAAAGTTCGGACGGAGACCCCCTTGGGAGCCTCAGCTTATGTTGCGAGTCGTTGAGCAAACGTGTCCTTACCAGCAGTTGCGTACCTATACTGTGTTTGTGGGGTTAACATAGTCAACGGGCCCTGCGGCTTAAAAGGTCCCCACCCACCTTGAAAAAATATTACAATCGCTATAACAAAACTATCGAAATAAGAAGCAAAGACTTCTTCCTTGACTGTGTAGCCTGAATCACTTGGTCAGGTGCTGGGGCCATAATACTCATTCATGTGATGACCAATACAAGGCTTAATGGTGAAGTTTCATGCTTTTTCCAGTGGCATACTCAGGTAGGAGGGGGAAAGGAGGCACGAGGAAAAGGTCCATCGCACACCCTCTCCCTCCAGCGGCGTAGCTACAGGGTGCAAGGGTGGCAAAACGCCACCGGTCCCTAGCGTTAGGGGACCACCGAAAAAAAATATTTAGATTTAAAAAAGGCTCTTTCGTAGTATACTAGTTATTTATTTTGATATAAACTGTATTTAAAAATGAATTTCGAGCTTCTCCGTCCGTACATCCTTCTATCAGTACAAACACACGGAGGCCCATAAATAACGCACAAGCTGAAAAATTTCTCTAAGTCAAACTTTTTCCCAAGTTTTTACTTCAAGAAAAGTATGGACTTCAAATTTTTTTAGTCGTGCGTTTTTTATTGACCATCCTATATATTAATGGGGGGAGCTCCCTAAGGCTAATTTGCCACCGTCCCCATCTAACGTAGCCACCCCCCCGGCCCCCCCCCCCCCCCCGCCCCCAGACTTCAAGTTGAAAGTATAATTTGGTAAAAGTAACAACTAAGGCATTTACTGACAAATTCTAAAAACTGGCTTTTTTAACGTTTCAAAGGTGTTGACATTCCTGAAAATAAGTTGTTTTGCGCTAATGATTCCGGGGGACTTAAAGCGCCCTCCCCCCTTCCTTAGATCTCATAGCTGATCCCACTCCCCCCCTCCACCGTCCACAAACAAAATTCTAGGGAGTACCACCGACTCTTTGTAATTGCTGTTTTAAGTGGGGCCCCAAAATTGTTGGTCATCGGTCCCTGATGTCCTAGTTACGTCGCACACTGCTTACTAGTTGTTTTTTTTTTCAGTTGCATCTTCATCAACATCAACGTTTATTTTGTCACGATTAACAGAAAACAGATCGTGTTGTTGCAGCGCCAACTGTTATGAACTATAGACGTTGGTGACGGTTGTTGCCGTTTCGTTTTGAAATGTTTAAAAGTGCAAATCTTGTAGTAAACTGAAACTTTACATTCGATTGCGCACATCAGCTATTGATGTTGGATTCCCACGGCAAGATTACAGTTTACAGTTGCGTGAATTCAGTGGTAGTCGATTTTAAAGATTGTTATCATATCAAACGCAGCCATTCATGAAATGGGAGAGTGGAGCCCGGGTGATGAGGTGGATCATTACGTAAAGCCGTGGCGGAAGTTGGCTACAACTATTCGTTAACACGAAATTTTATATAAGTTGGTGGCCCGAGTTGCTGATTGTGGCAGAGTTCAACCTAGCTTCTTGTGAGTAGAATGAGAAACTACCGGGTTGCTTCACCAGCTATGGGAACTGTTCTGGACTATTCTATTCATTCTTTCGGCCCTTTCCTTGATCAGGGGTTTGCCGGTTCAAATCTCCAATTTTTCCCGTCCCGTTCTTACATTCTTCTAACCATCCAGTAAGGTTCAAAGTTGAACCGTCTCAGCTATACGATCACTGGAGTTATAGAAAAAAATAGCGATGAGAATAATCGAGTTTTAGTATGTCAGTTTCACGGATGCACGTAAAACTTGCGTTCGTGACGCTTTCTCTCAGCAGTCGGGAACTAATTGGTAAGACTTCTACTTAAATTTAAACGCGTAGCCGTCTTTGCGACTGGCAACATAAACGTTGTTCACCTTTAAGGACCTTCCGGGGATAAGCCACCTTGCACGTCGTTTGTTTACAGGTACTAGAGGGATTCATCTCTCACTCTTGGCATCAACCACCATTTGGTGTTGTTCAACAACAAGAGAGCCAGTGTAGCGGACGGAGACAGACCTAATGACTAGTCAGTCACGTAAGACAAGATGACATCATCCCCGGGAGGTCTGGTCCCAGCAGCTACGCCAAAGGAGATTAAAGTCACCCTTGGGCATGGGTTCACGGCACAAACGTCAGACTCCAAGAGAACCACGGTGACGTCCAGGAAGGTCGGAGGTGACGTCATTGGCGCCCAGCCTGACACACTTCCGCTGTCCATCTGGCTGCCCCTCGTCTCTGCACCCTCCTTCTCTTTCTGTGCCCTCCCACGCGTTCACCTACATTTAAAGCCAACACATTGATTTCTTCGTCAAACCCACTCGACAGTGCCAGGAAGTACATAGCCAGAGTGACCTGATGGGAGTATTGTCATGATGTAGGATTGAGAAGAGGGAGGAGTCAATATCGTGACGGGGGAGACAGCCACAAATCAATAACGAAAACAGAAAATATTGATAGCAACAACTAGGTTTCTGGGGATGCGTGTAACTAAGCTCCAGCCCAATATTCCTGCAGGGTTGTATGATAGTAATTAAGCTCAGATCTAAAGAATAATTATTTCAGGAAAACCACTTATCGATATGAAGTGCCTTTTGCCAAGAATGAATACGGCAAACGAACAAATAAGTATAAAATTCCTATTATATTTACTGGACTGCTCCAAATTGGTAGGATAAATGAGATTAAAAATAAACTATTTGACTACTTCTTGCTTAATCAAGAAATCGATTAATCAATGCTCAGATCGGCTTACGGACTGATTAAAAAATATATATACACGTATAAAAAATGTTGATTTAAACATTTAGTGATTATTATTTCTTTTCGTATTTAAGCTGTTACGTGTTGTTTGTTTTTTTAGGCTGATGCCTCCTATGGATTAATGTTCATAATAGTACCTGCCAACAAATATTGTGTTCAATATTACTTCCCCATCATGTGCTATTCTATTGTACCTGTCTTATACGGCAACACAAGTTCACCATGAACTTCAAGCCGTCGTAATAAACTACTTGTTATCTAGACACACGCTAGTGTCTCCCCACCCAGTAACAGTAGATCATCCCATTGTAGATATCCGATTGTTAAAAATTGATTGTTAATGATAAAAAGGCGGCTCACTAGCAGACATGTGTCTGTTAACTGTAAGCAACTGAAAGCATATTTTGGCATTTTCAGGATAAATCCCAATGCAACAGAAATGTTTCAAATTGTGGAAACTGTAAGAGGAAGGGTAAGAGATTAAGAAAAACTAAAATTTAAAGGATGAGTATCCACAGAGAAAAAGATGCGTCAATAACGATGTTTTATGTTACTGTCTAGCTAGCTGGCTAGCTAATAAGATTTTTCCCATGTTACACCCCATAGACTTTTTGCTCATGGCTAGCGCAAAATTGAGAAGGCCTACATGCTTGAACGTTTGCACACGGATGCATGGTGATCTGAGGATGGTCCTTTTGTTGGTTTGGGGGTTGTAGGGGTCAGGACAAATGCGTGGGAGGGTTTTGAAATTCGCCACCGGCGAATTTAAATTTCGTTTCTTTTCCAAGTTGCAACCAAAGATTTTAAGCAACAATGGCTTGAACAATCAAGAATTCCTTAGATTTATTGTAAAAGCTTGGACGAACTAAAAACTGAACTGTAACGAAGGACAAAATAAAGAAACATTAACGTTGCAAAAAAAAAGGGTTTAAAGGGTTTAACGAGCGTTAACCACTCCTGGTTAACGTTGCCGTGGATTGCGTAAGAATAAAGGAATGCACGTAAGATGATGGTTACGCAGCAATACGAGCATACACGAGCTAATGGGTTTTTTGTTAATAACCCAAAAATAAAATGCGTCGCGTTCTGCTGTTTTAGTAACAGCGACCTTCGGGAGTTTCTGCATGACTAAATGTTAACGAAATCTTGAAAAATTAAGGGGAAGGTGCAGGAATAAACAAAACAACTAAAGGGGATGTGCTGATTGAGTGAGCAACGCGAACGAAATCAGCGATTGTTAGCCAGTGTGTGCAAAAATGGGATTGAAGCATCTTAAACAGACGGTGTAACCTTATGTACGTTCACAGTCCTATGAAAGTTGTGATATCCACCCAAAACCAAAAGTGGAAGAAAAACCCGCCAAGTTTCCAAAATCAGTCGGCCTTTGGAGGTAGTGATATCATTCCACCAGGGAAAGGCCGCCAAGGTTAATCCTATTAGCCAAGTTAATCGCACTCAATAATACTTTGGACGTTAAATGAAAACTTGAAGATTGCTACCGCTAGTAGCAATCTTCTAGTTTTCATTTAACCTTCGAACTATTAGTAGGTGCGATTAACTTGGCTAATAGAATTAACCTTGGCGGCCTTTCCCTGGTGGAATGATATCACTACCTTCAAAGGCCGACCGTTTTTGGAAACTTGGTGGGGTTTTCTACTAGTTTTGGTTTTGGGTGGATTATTATTAACTTAAACGGTTAAAACAAATAGACTGAACTATTAACCCACATTTTTTATTCTTTAAATAATTACTTAAAGGTACCTACCTATTCACCGAATGAAAGGCAGCAGCATCTATCGCCGTCTGCCATTATTTAGTTCTATGTAGCACTAATTCAACAAGAGATGGAATGCGCAAAGAAATTTCTTTTTACACAACAGACAAGCCATGTGCCTCCGTAATTACTGAATGTAAAGTTGGTGCGTCCAAGTGCACCAGGGAGCAATCAGTTAAGGTTAACGATATCACTGTCACTAGATGGCGTCCAACTAGCGGTTAAAAATCTGTGCTTCAAATAGTCAATATATAGAAAAAAGCTCCTGTGAAGCCGTCAGGCAAAATTTTACCGATAACTCCTTGGTGCACGTGGACGCAACAACTTTACATTCAATAATTACGGAGGCACGTGGCTTGTCTGTTGTGTAAAATGAAAAGAAAAGAATTTTATTTGTGTGTTCGTTCGCTTGTTAAATGTACCCTTGACAGAACTAGATAGCGGTAGTATCAGTTAGATGACGGCGTTCGTCAACAATAAGGTAAGACTTTTACTGTTTACCCAAGTGACGAAGCCATGAGGGCAATAAAGCGAAAGTCTTGCCGCGTTGTTGCCAAACCCATCGTTTAACATATTTGTACAACGACGAGTTGAATCTTTAGTAGACGAGCCATTGTTGCAATAAAGCGACAGTGTTAGTGCATTGTTGCCGAACCATTGTCGCCTTCGTTTTCTTACTTACGTAAGTAAGAAACCCACGCCTAGCCGTGGTTCTTACTAGTGTTATCACCCAGTTCAGACGATCCTGGAGTACTGGGATTTACATCCCAGGCCTGGAGTACTGAGAACGACAAAGGACCAGCACGCGCACAACAAACAACGAATCATGCTGACATTCTTTTGCTTAGAAAGCTTGACAACGCGACTGTGCGTGCAACAATGTTTGCACAAAAAACGAATCCTAATACCGATTTTCCCCTTCAGCGAACAAAGACGATGTGTAAATAACAATGACAGTGAATACGCTTTTCAATTGTTATGCGACTGGGTGATGAATAGGTTATTACCCGCTTTCCTCACACTGAGCTCAACAATGGCTCGGCCCCTGCGGGCCTCTACATTGTTATGCAGTAGTGTTTCTTCATGGCTATAGGTGGTGCAGCTTGTCATTTGGTGGCAATGCCCTTTTAAAGTCAGTGTGAATTTATGTTGTTGGGGAAAACGGAATGATTAAATGTAGTTTAAAAAAATCAGCTATGGGGTTTGAGGAAAGGTTGTCCACTTCCCCCAGCAAACTCTCCGTAACATTGCCGGTAATGCATTTTCGGCAATTTTAGTGTTTGAGACTTCCGTACAGCACATTTTGGAAAATGTTTTTAAGCACAGCAAACCCCCCTTTTTTTTCATCTTCAATGCAAATTTTTCGCACTTTTTTAAGGGTGAGGGCGGTCGAGTAGAGTAAATCAGGATTTATAAGAAAAGTTGTAATACATACAGATCTCTTTCGCGTTTAGCAAAGGACTTGCAAAAGCGAGGACCTTCAGAAATGAAAAGGTAAACAAATTTAGGTTGGTCGCAAACGACCAGTTTACGTCCAACCCTTGAGTTTTAGGGGGGGGGGGATCCCCTGCTTGCTCGCAGCACTTCCGCCATCTGACTGTGCCACTGGTTCAAGTCCTTTCATCTGCAACATTGAATATTTTGCCTACTCGTCTTCATTATGTTAAAAGCCCTAGTCGATGGGTGATAAAATGACGCAGCCTAAATAAGCCAACAGTGAAAAGTTACAAATAATATTGGCTAGCTTTATGAAATTGCGTTTCCTTGGGGGTGACGTGACTCTAATATGAACTAGCGAATCATAACAGCACTTCACCACGTCACTAAAATGCCACCTCTATCGTTATTCCCTCTCGTCCACTGACACGATTTGAATGCAGCATGTCTTTCGAAATTAAATATAAGCGTTTACTCACCAATACTGTAATCCCAGCTAACCCCCAACTCAAAAAATAAAATTAAAAAATTAAACATGAAAAAACTGTATGCTTTTATTTTTCAAGTAACGCGCAGTGCTAATCAGCGCAGACTATCTGTCAGCTTGTCTATCTGTCTATCTATCTGTCATATCCATGATAACTTTTGAGCTCACTGTATAATTAATACCAAATTTTTCATCAGGTCCGGACTGGGTAGGGAGATAGAGGGCAATCGCCCGGTGGGCCAGCACCCCCTCTTTTTTTTTTTAGTTTTTATTTATTTTTATTTATTTTTCAATGTTATGCTAACGTGCTTAATCTTGCAAAATGACCATCAAATGCTTCGAAGGGGTGGATGACTGTACATTTATGGAAAAACTAATTTTGTGGGCCAATTTTTTTTTTAATTTGGTGGGTCAAAATGTTATGAGCCCGGTCATAAGAATTGAGCCAGTCCGGTCCTGTTTCATATTATTATACCCGAGTTGAGTTTATTTCGGTACAGTTATAAAGAAATAATTGGCAAAAGACGAACCTCACATCTCAAGAGCAGACGCCCGCGTGTGGGAAGGGTCGTACATTAAAAAAAAAGTAACATTTTCCTAAAAAAATAGGAATAAAAACCTAATTAATGTGGAAACCAGGGTTTCCAAAATCAAACAAAGCATGACTGATAAAAAATTAATAAGAAAAAATGGGATAAAATGCACGAGTACTTAGAAACAATGCAACCAAAAAAGCAGAAAAGTTGTCAGTGTTAACTCATGATGCTAAACAACATTGCTGAGGTCATGGGGTTTTGCTCTAATAACCACTTAAACACATGTTTCTTGAACTCAATTTGTGGATTTAAGTTCTAAATCAAGAAAACCGGGTCATCAAGGGGTTTTAAGGATTTAATCCTACATCGTTAATCAACCATTATTTATACTTCAGGGCAATTAATCGGAAATTAATCTGCAACTAAAAGACTTGATACATAAAACGATATCTAAAAGCACGCGTCACGTCTTTCATTTCATTTGGTCATCGTGGCTGAGCGGTGAGAAAGCTCAGCCGGGTTGCTGGAGGTTTGCGGGTCTGGTCGAACCCCTGGAAAGGGGATCTTGGCAAAGTACCCGCCAGGATTGCCGGCCAGGGTAGCGTGAGAGGTTACCTAGCTCCTTCAGCGGCTATGGGACCTATTCTGGCCAATTCTGGACAATCTTTCGGCCCCTACGATGAACGGAGGTTTCCCTGTTCAAATTCCCGGGTTGGCTCTTCCCTTTATTAAATATTTTTTCTTCTCAAAAATGTCTGGTAAAGTTCAAAATTGAGCCGGTTCAACCAAACAAGCAGTAAATTGCTTCGGCTGATTTAGGCTAAAAGAAATTAACAAATAAAAAAATGTTTGAAGACCATTGATTGCCAAATTCAACCAATTTACAAACCTAATGAGTCTTCAAGGCTTGTTTTCTGACATTCGAAGCTATGGTTGACTGAATTTACAATGCTTTACACAATTCACATAATGCAGTGTACGTGTTACTCTTTAATAGTGGAAATAGCAAAAGAACTAAAGTACTGGTCATTATCGCCGGGGGTGGGGGAATCATGAAGTTTTTGGACCCTCTCGAGGGGGGAGGTCATACATTTTTCAGGTCCCGTCAAGAGGGGAGGGGGAGATCAAAAACACACTGACTGGAAGAAAAAGTAATTTTTACAAAAACTTTATAGAAAGCCGTGCGATTTTTGTCGATTTGTTGGCAGTTGCTGACATTTTTAAGCAAGTGGAATCTTTATTTTCCAATTACAACCTAAGCAGCATAAGGGATTGGAGAAAACAACGGTTTTTTAAGCCTACGAAATCCACTCTCAAAGCACTGGCTTGACTAGAAGTGCCGTTGTTTAACCCACTATTTCAATTTAGTGCCCCTTGCAAGTATCGCTCTTGTAGCAATATGACGTCACTTGACGCTGCTCTATTGTTAACGTGTTTCACATTCTAAGTCATTATTTGTACCACAAGGTTGTCCAGAGCGATCTGAGAAGCTTTTGAGTTTTGGCAATCTCAGTCAACTTCCGGTAGTAGCCTGGGTTTATTACCTCGATGTTAAAACGCTTCTCAGGTCGCTCTGGACAACGCACGAGTACAAATAATGATTTCGAACGTGAGACAAGTTTTCGATAAAGACGTGCAGCGCGAGTTCCATTGATGATAATAGCGCGTAAGCGTCAAATTTAATAACGCTTAATTGTTCTACGATATGTCTTCTGGCTGGTTTCACCCATTTCATTATTACGTATAGACTCTGCATCGATATGACGCGCGAGTGACGGACGACAAGCCCCTGTGTTTTAAACAGGCCATAAAGCTTGATGTAACCTATGGACATCCCCATACTGACGGTAACAACACGTGCGAAAGGATGGGTTGTATCGTTTGTGTTCGGACTCTTAGTATTCTCACATATCAACATTTAAACAGGCACTCACCAAGCAAGCTGAGTACAGGTTGACGTGTTCAGACAGGCAAACAGGATGCAGTGGTTCCTGACGTGGTAATAACACACGCCGACTTCGGGGCCTTTAGGCTTATTTACTTACGTATTTATGAGGTTCGCCGCCAGATGGCATAGCCTTCGTCCGCAACCTGCAGCTTGCTCTTCTGCATTAGCGAAAATTACTTAAAGGAGAAGCCGAAGTTTAAACTTAAAACTACATTGCTATTTTATTCAATTTGTTGACGGTTGCAACTTTCGTTATTGGAGAGAGAAAGTTGAGCTAACAGCTCAAATATTTTCAGCATCCAAAGCAAACATTTTAAAGTCGAACGCAACATGCAGAAAATTCTTACGAACTTTGTTGAAGGATGATAAATGGTTTTGAAAGTGGGACTGGGGTCGCACTTTCTTACGAGTTCACAAGTCATATATAATAGACTAGAGGAAGCCCGTCCTCCGTCCGGTTGTAATAAACGTGCAGTTTTGTCTGTCGTGTGTGTATATATGTCCATGCTTCATCAATGTAAGTTGCTTTAAAGGGCAATTCCATCCATTTTGACATGCATGTTTGACTTTTGGATCACTTACACAATAACTAAACACAAGAATTGCGGTAAGAATACGTTACGTACGTCCGATATAACAATTTAATTACTGCATCACCAAAACACGACACGGAGGTCACCAGTGTTTTGCTGGAACGCGTAGAAATGAATGCCGGCAGACGGATCTCTTCGATTTCGACTCGCAGCCGCTTGAGATAGCCGTATTGACTGTGAGGAACTCAAGCCTCTGACGGCCTTAGCTGGCCACTACACTGCCGGCCAGCTAAGGCCGTCAGACACTTGAGCTTCTCTGAGTCAATACAGCTATCTCAATCGGGTGCGAGTCGAAATCGAAAAGTGACATCTGTCGGCATTAATTTCTGAGCGTTCCAGCAAAACAATGGCGATCTCCGTGTCGTGTTTTGGTGATACATTAATTAAATTGTTATATCGGACGTAAGTAACGTATTAAGGCATTAAGGCTTGTAAGCTCAATAAAGATACAGATACAGTAACGTATTCTTACCGCAATTCTTGTGTTTAGTTATTGTGTAAGTGATCCAAAAGTCAAACATGCATGTCAAAATGGATGTAATTGCCCTTTAATCACAGTTTTGCTAATAGTGGTTAGCAAAGGCTGATTTTCGTTCACTTCGCTCACTCGATCAGCGCATCTTCCTTCCACTGTCAAACTTCTTCCCCCTCGCCTCTTGCCAGTGACATTGTGGTGTCACCGAATTTCTTTATTAGGCCGCAAAAAATGTATTAAGTGGTTCTCGGGAGTGGTACTAAAAAAATTGACGTGAGCGGGCGGTGTTTTTTTTTTTATACTTTTTATTCGTGATTTTTCAGATGCGTGCGATGGCTTCTTTTCTTTTAACCAAATAAAACAAAATCAGTAACTTACATTTTGTTGTGGCGTACAATATCTGTGTTTTGATTCCAGGGTGAGCGTGCAAAAGTTGCACATTTTGATATCCTTATAACAAATCCTTACATCCATGTTTTTAGTTGTGACATGCCTATGAACGACCCTTCGATTTGTTTCGATGAGTTCATGTGAATGAAGCAAAGAGCTGATGTGGTCATCGGCTCCAGAAAATGTTTGATGCGTGATCGGATTTTTAATAAAAGTTTTTAGACATTGTCATAAAAAACGTTTCTAAGAAAAAACCGCTGCGTGCGCTCCCGAGAACCACTTAATTAATTTTTAGTGGCCTAACAGATAACTGCTTATTTCCAGTTTGGCGTCGTCTCGCTTCGTCACTTATTGCCCTTCACATACTGACTCATATCTCCTGCCCCAAAAAGCCTGTTCCTCTTTAGTAAGCCTTAGATGAGTACGCATTTTGTCACTGCTTGTTTAGTGTCATCCCAGACTGCCATTTCCGTTGTTTTAAATTGTAATATACATAGGGGACCCGAATCGTTGTATTTTGGTTGGTGGTTGATAATGCGGTTGTTGCAAGTTTCCCGTGTTTCTCGTGTTAAAATTTAAGAGAAAAAACATGTCCGAAATACCTGTAAAATCTGTAATACCTTCTTGCCTGCAGTGGCAGCGTGGTGCTAATGAATTTCTATAGCAGACACTGTGAATACCTACTTAGGAAATGCCCTCCTCCGGACGAGTGCAATAAACTGTGGGTTTTGTCTGTCATCTCATCTGTACATCCATGCTTCATGATAGTCAGTTTCTTTAATCAGAATTTCGCGCATAATAGATGAAGTCACCGGTGTTGCTTATAAATACGGGAAGGAAAGGCACAGACGTTTCTCCACTTTTCTTTGCCTGTTCTCACATTTTTTTACAACAAAAATCTGAAATTAAATTAACACTGGAATTGCTTGAGACGTGCTCATAGGTTATTCTTGATGTTGTTGATTTTCGCTGGCTACCTGTGGGTTTTTTTATTCTTGGAATCGATTTAGCAAAACAATAGTATGCTGTGCTATTAACGTCAAACTGTGTCTACGTAAAAGGGATTGACGTAATATGCAATGCGTAATATTGACGCTGGCTTTACACCATACTCGTGTTTGTTCGATAGAAAAGAAAAACCTGCGGTAACCGTAGCCATTTCATGTTAAGAGGCCATAAAGTGGCCTGTTTACAGATTTCTATGCACTAATGAATAAATGCAATGTAATGATGCAGTTAGAACACAAACAAACAAACGCCCATTGTAGCAGCGGTTGCTACAGCAAAGGTTACTGCTGCATTTAGGTGCTTGTTATCTTCTAATACTGATTTCACAACTACTATATTCGTCCCGGGCTGGGCGCTCGCATCAGCTTGTTCCAGGCTGGCCTGGCCGCTTATTTTTTAGCAGCCAAAGCAGGCCAGCAATGCGTGTCTTGTTAGGATTGTACTCTCGTGTATAATCTTTCTCCCAGCACAAACAGACCCTTTTCCTTGTGCTGCTTCCCTATTTAATCCTTTTATAGTGGGATAAGGACTGTACCATTCACTCCTTCCATTAGAGAGGTATAACGGCTTCTTATTTCGGGGGTTTTACACATTATAGTGTAAAATCACCATAACTTCAGCATTGTTTTTATTTATTTGTAGTAAGTAACTAGTGTAGGCATCTGCTTGTCCAGAGTTAGGGGCCTGCATCCTGAATAGCTGATCATGAACTTTTTTCGTCTAAACGACCGCACATTATCCTTTACTATGATCTATACGACTGGTGTTTGTTGGTTTATTCTATGCAATGTTTTTTTTAATCATTTACGAAAGATATACAAAGACAGGTTCAGATAGAAGAAACAAAATTTGGCTTCGTGATTGTAAAATGGAAGAACTGAGAGGTTAGCCCCTGACAGGCAATGTGTACCGTGGTTCCTTCACTGCCAGTTAGGGGCTAACCTCTCATTTCTTCTAGGTTCAGATAGATTTGCCAGTCCACCCTAGACGAGACTAGTAAAGCAAGACATAAAACAAACAGAGACGTACGTATTGGGATAGCGAAAGGAGGGAGGGGATGGAGTCGACCCAAAAATCTTCACATAAAACCGTGAATGTCCAGAAAAAATGAGCAGATTTAATGCAGAGTTTTCTATTCGTTAGTGTTCTTCTGTTAGCCCATCACTGCATTATTTAAAAGGTTGTCTCAGTTAATGCAGAAACGTCAACTACATCTGGCTAAAGCAACACTTGAGGTGGATCCCAACATTTTCCGCCGTTTGTTGTCGTTATATCTGTTAACTTCACGAAAATCGTGCATTGCTGGCAAAATTGTAGTTGTGTTGGCCGTTTCTTTTTGCTAGTAATCCTTTCTGTTTAATTAAAAGTTGATCTGTGTCAAACGGGCTCTCGTGAAGCCATAAATAGACATTTAAGCAACGCAAA
Organism: Lithobius niger; assembly: GCA_023313725.1. Taxonomy (NCBI): domain Eukaryota; kingdom Metazoa; phylum Arthropoda; class Chilopoda; order Lithobiomorpha; family Lithobiidae; genus Lithobius; species Lithobius niger. The sequence continues at coordinate 43,436 of JAHWFP010037034.1, forward strand.
ATGGTTAAACTTTCAAGGCTCAGCTCCGGGCCCTACTAGGGAATCCCCTGATTCCCTAGGTAGCTTTGTCGAGCCCGTTCGGAAATACTTTCCTAGAATCATGAAAATCAGGACGTGAGTTAAATAAGAAGTCTACCTCCTCCTACTTTTCTAACCGAGTACCTTTTGGTCGCAGTCCTGAGAACAAACCAAGCTAGATTAGAATCTCACAATTGCTTAGCAACGGAATCATGTCATGTAACTGCAGTTACAGTCGAAGTCCGTTTTATCGTGACCATGTTCAAAACGTTGTAAATAAAGAAAAGTGGACAGCCGGTGGATTAACACTTCATAGTTGTGCCTGGGAATGTTTGACATTTTTACGATAAAAAATTTACGATTTTTACGATAAAGAAACTATAAAATATGTGTTTATGATGTCTTGAAGTAAAATAAAAGAAGTTTTTTTAGCCGTTCAGACACCTTCAAATTAATGACAGTTAATGTTATGCACTTGACAAGATGATTAGTGGGTGTTGATTGTTCACATTTTTGGCGTGTATGCAGAATGTGGTAGAGTGTGTTTTATATTTTATTGCTTTGGGAAAATTATTTTTTTTTTGTTTTCTCTTTTAGCCCTGATGATGCTTATTCGGGGAAAGTGCTTGGGTGCATTAAAGTTGAGGGTGTCTGAATGAGGGTGTTTCTATATCTTAATAAAAGACAAGTCTTAGAACTTGTCTTTTATTAAGATATAGAAACGCAAAAAAAAAAAAAATTAGCTATATGTTTCAGCTGCGCGTTGCTTTTTCCTTGGATACGTATTGTCGAGTACATTCTAAGTAACCATTACGCATCTCAGAAAGTCGAATTAGGCCTAAGTGGAAAGAAATTTTTCCTAGGGCATCTATATATATAATTACACAAAATACGCAAGGCAGCCAGCAGCAGCCAGCAAGCAGGACATACGAAGCAGTCATCTGCATCTGCAGCGCCCAGAACGCAACGTCCAGCAGCGCTAACATACGATGCCATCTACCGACCGAACTGCAACTTAACGAGGGAGGGGGAGGGGGGCCCGGACCGGGGGGGAGGGAAGGGAAGTGAGACGACGCGGAATGAGCGAGCGACTCCGCTAGTATAGAATAATTAGAAAATCAGAAGTATAACTCCTGGCTTGCTCTCAGACGATAAGCTGAAGTTCTAATTCTCTCTCTACGCATATAGCAGGTCTTTTCAGTCCCCATTTTGTAAACCTATCCACTCCAGGCTATTGGTCTTGTTCCACTATTCCATTCCACTATTGCTATTATTCCGTCAACGAACTGATATCCTCTTGTATGAGGTTTCCTTTGCTTACACCCAGCATCGAAACCTCAAACGTATTCTGAATCAGCACAAGCGATCTCTTGTTTATACACACTGTTCGGCACGAGGCAACTCTGAAAGGAACCTGCATGCTCTGTCTTGAGACAAGTTAAAAACACCACGTCCGTGTTGATAAAGGCAAGTCTGTCGTCTTCCAAACCAAGCTGACTTTGCTTTTGCCGCCCTTGCTGCTTGCCAACTATACCACCTTCACCAGACCAGTTCAAACAAAACTCCCCAGCCGCACCGTCTTTTCTGGGCGTCTGTCAGGCCTGTTCTTGTCACGTGCGAGTGGTCAATGGGAATGGCGTTTGGTCTGCTTTGTCACATGACGAATGGGCGCGAAATGGTCAACGAAACCCTGAGTCGATGAGGGATTGTTTGCTTTGGCCAGGAGAAATCGATGAGTTCTTTGGTGGTCCAGTTCGGACGTGGAACTCGCGACCTTCTCTCAGCAGCCATAAATCAGTAGTGGACACCCGTGGTTACGGGCGCTGCGGGGTGCCCTATTCCAGCACATGGCGTGTCCCAAGGCGACACTTTGCTGTTGCTATACTTGCTGGCTGCCTTTCAGGCGTGTGCGAGAGACGCAGGTAACTGGTTTGCCACCGGCAATGTGAAAAAAAAATCAAGGCAAACTTAAGCTTTGAAGGTCACTTTGAGAAAAATTTACGAAATATGCAGTTGGAGGTGAGAAAGTTGCAGAAAGTTTACCGACCTTTCCCGCATATCGACGAACAGAATAAAAAGATGCTGAGCAAAAGGCATCGCGTCATGAATACTGAAAAGGAAAGACCAAAGATGCACACACAAATACCAGATCAGATGGCAAGCTAAGTCTTAAGAGTCCAGCTCATTTTATGTCTAAAGAGGACAGCTCATTTTTTGGGGTGTGTCTGTAAATTGTGGCACTTGATTATAAATTATTATTATAGAGCAGTGACACGACGTAGTATTATTGTGTATAACTCTATGCTGGAGCCTTAATGGGTTAGCTGCAAGGGGCACTGCGCAGAGAAACAGAAGGGCGTCATACTGAGGCCGACGCTGTTAAGAGTGATTTCTTAGACCTAAAACGCGCGATTTTTGTTGTTGGAGAAAACAACGTTATTTTAAGCCTAAGAAATCCGCTCTTCCGTTGTTTTTCCCAACATATTTATGTAGTGCACCTTGTAGTTATGCCCTCCAAAACTCGTAATGGTGCCAATAGGGCGGCAAATGTCACTGCGCTATTGGGAAATTGTAATCATCAAGCTCACAGTTTGCATAACGCCCAACATCCAAAATAACATTTTGTAAAATTTGATTCCTTTGGAACCATGCGGATCAGTGGCCCCTCCACTTTTACAGAAAAATCTGTTTGGCCTCTCCACTTTT
>JAHWFP010037036.1:0-13042 GCA_023313725.1 Lithobius niger
TAATCATTGCCTATGATTTGACGTTTTTAAAGTATTTTTCTGCTGTTATAGACTTCATCGTTGTGTTACATTAATCGTGCACGTGTGGATTCATAGGTTGTATACTTAATGCAAGGGGTGTTGCTTATTATTTTTTGGAACTAAGTTTTTGGTCTCATTTAACTATTGCGTGATCTCTGTAGGCTAATGACTAAGATCCCGAGCCACGAAAAAGGTTGGTTTTGACAACACCAAACAAGAGCGAATTAAAGGAGAAAAAACTTGACTGTACCAAAAAGACAAGCACTTATCAATTAATTTATGAATAAATTATTTACTATTATAAATGGGAGTATTTTAACTATTTATAGTGTCCGCGGCCTATCTTGAGTTCTCGCAGAACGAAAACAGATAATCGATTGTACGTTTTCAGTAGCAGAGTGCCTTGTTGATATCCGAGATGGTTACAAAAACAATGGCGGCCATCGATTAAAGCCAACCCATCCAGGAAGAAGTAGCCGCTCACAAAATACTTGCACGACTCAAGATACACCGCGCACACTATACAGCTTGTATTTGGGTCCAACCAAGTAGGGAAAAAACATAATATTTAAAAAAAAAAATAAGTCTCGTAAAAGCCAAGTTTGCTGTAATCCAGACGCACGCTAGTGTGTCGCCACAAAGTATGTGAACCGCCAAGTAGATGAGATTATATAGTAATTGTTATTGTTACTGTTATTATTGAATTTGACATGTAAATGACCACATACGATTAATTATCAATGTGAAAAATTATTGACATAAGATTCCTCCAGAAAATTCATCGACACAGACGAATGTAAGACTGTGTGACCTTTGTGTGTGCACAGTCCTTGTGATCCCAAAACTGGAATAAGCGAAGCCACCGAGTTTCCAAAACGTTTGCTTTGAAAGTAGTGATATCAGTCAACCAGGGAAAGGCCGCCAAGGTTAATCCTATTAGCCAAGTAATCGAATAATACTTGGGAAGTTAAATGAAAACTTGTGAATAGTAATATTACAGTTTTCATTTAACCTTCGAACTATTAATCGATGCAGTTAACCTGGCTAATAGGAATAGTTGTGGCGGCCTTTTTCGCTGAATAATATCACTACTATCAAAGGTCGACCCTTTTTGGAAACTTAGCGGCTTCGCTTATTCCAGTTTGGGTTTCGGATGGATGTATTTTACGCCCACGTTTGTTATTTATTTCTGTTTCTATTTATAAAACGGCAAATCTGTCAGTTAGCATGCTGTAAAGCCGAAATTAGTTCTGTCTAAGTACTGACTCTTCCTTGGGTTACGGTTGCGCTAGAGACCAAGGCCGCCATAGGATTAAAACAAATTCAAGTTACCATTCTTTGAGTGAAGATATACGTTGTTTATTTAAGTACAAGACAGCACTAATAACGCATTTCCTCAATTTGCCAATTCTTACAATATTTTGCAATACTTGGCATACTTCCCACAATTCCACCGATCAAGTCAGTAAAAACCCTGCAAAGTCTTCGCAATTCCCGGTACGGGATTTTACACCACACGAAGAGAAAATAAATCACGGGATTCTGGTTTAATAATAAATAATTTAAAACGATTCTGTGCAGTTCAGTTCAAACACCAATTGTGTTTCGGCTCTCATTACTTATGCACAGCTTACTTCGAAATTCCGTCTTATTCTTGTTTTCTTTCTTTTTTTTTTCTTTATTTCCTTCAAATCGGGGAGTCAAGCGTTAAGGCAAACAACCTTACACAAATGCACTTTCGCAAAGTTAAAAATGCATTAGGACCATCTTGAAGAAAAGTTAATAGAGCTGAAAAAGAAACTTACTAACGGTCAGGAAAACTTCCATTACACTCAAACACGACTGATTGAATTCTGTTTTTTTTTTTTTTTAAACTTGGTGCGAAATAGAAAACTAAAGACAACGAAATAATGAATGAGAAATGCCAGTAATGAACAATTGTGTATCTCACATACGTGGACAGAACCATTCTGCTCATGGTTGTAAGCATAATCTCCCTGGTTTGGCTATAGGTAATGATTTCCCACCGCTAATTGCTCGTGACGCATTCGAAGTAGCCATCAATATAATAAAAACTGCTCAATAGTGGATACTTGAAAGGTGCACTTCTTCCTTTTACAAAAAAATCGCTTTCGAATCTGACGTCACACCTCCTCAACACATAACACCGTTAATACAAAGGTGAAGCAAATACTGTAAACTAGCTTTAAGTTTGAGTCCCAAGGTTCCAGTGTTGAAGTTCCTCCATTCTGTATTGCTCAGTGGGACATCATCCATCAATTTAAGGTGAAATTGGAAAAAGAAAATGTTTTACGGTGCAACAACGATCCAACGATCCTATACCATTGGAGGGTGAAGCTCTAGCAGGAACTAAAACGAAAGAAAAACTAAAACTAAAAGAAAAACAACAAAAAAGATAACTTCAGATTTTGACTGTCGAATACACACAATGATCTCATACCGATCACAACAACCCAACTATTTTGTTCAAGCAGTCTTCAACTGCAACCGTTGTATCCACAATCAACCCTGTTATTGTTCGCGCGGCGCATCTTGAGTCCTGCAAGTATTTTGTGAGCGGCTACGTCTTCCTGGAGGGGGTGGCTTTAATCGATGGCCGCCATTGTTTTTGTAACCATCTTGGATATCAACAAGGCACTCTGCTACTGAAAACGTACAATCGATTATCTGTGTTCGTTCTGCGGAGAACTCAAGATAGGCCGCGGGCAATATAGAATAGTTTGTATACCTATCTGTTCACGTCGCTAAACTGCAGACTCCACAGCACACACACTCTAGCTTGAACCCATGTCTGGAATACGTTGTTGGAGAGCGAGAAACAATATCTGACGTCATTAAAGGAAATGAAGAAACAAGTACATTTTACTACTGCTGTGCCTTACCAAATGCTTAAAATAACCAGGCATATTCCTCTTGTTGCTGAGACGCAAGAGAGCTTAATCTTCTCAAGTACATGGAACTTGTCTGCTTGCACATATGACTGTTATTACCGAAAATGGATAAAAGTGGTATACCTTAGAGCAACGTTTTAGGTCATCTCATGATTTTTTTACTGAGATCTTATATTGTATCGTTTCATAAACGAAAGCTGGAAGTGTTGCAAAGTGTTATGTCGGGATGGAAGCTTAAATAATTCGAGTGTGACTTCGTGTATCCATTTAGCTAAGGTTCCTAGTACGTTATATGGCTGTATAACGATAAATAATGCCTCGTTATTCATAAAGCACAACGTCTTCATCTAGCATAAAGTATCGTTAATCGTAAAGCATAAAGCTGTTGTGTATAGTATAAAGTCCTCATTATTCGTAAAGAATGTAGCCCTCTTTAGCACGAAGTCCTTATTTAAGCATAAAGTCCTAGTTATTCGTAAACCATGTAGTCCTCATTTAGCGTAAAGTCTTCATTCAGCATAAAGTCCTCGTTATTCGTAAAAAAATGTTGTCCTCGTTTAGCATAAAGTCCTACTCAGCATAAAGTTCTCGTTGTTCGCAAAGAATTTAGTCCTCATTCAGCATAAAGTCCTCATTTAGCATAAAGTCCTCATTCAGCATATAGTTCTCGTTATTCGTAAAGAATGAAGTCCACATTTAGCGTAGACTTCATTCTTTACGAATAACGAGAACTTTATGCTGAATTAGGACTTTATGCTAAACGAGGGCAAAATTTTTTACGAATAACGAGAACTTTATGCTGAATTAGGACTTTATGCTGAATGAAGACTTTATGCTAAATGAGTACTACATTGTTTACGAATAACGAGGGCTTTATGCTCCGTCCTCGATATTCGTAAAGCATACATAAAACCCTCATTTAGCACAAAGTCCTAATCTTTTCTGGCGCGAATCTCATTTCGTCCTTTCGTTATCAATTGAGTCAATTAATTCACCCCTTAGCTAAGTGGTTAACGAAAGAGTACGATTTTTGGCGCCTTCGGCCCACCTATGCATCCTCATCAAATTGGTAAACATGGAACAAAAGAAGAAGAAATTACGGCAACTTCATCATCATAACCATCATCATCAGGCGCCACGAAAAAAATAAATAAAAGTAAGCAAAAATACAAAATAAAAATAAAAAAACCCAAAAGGCGAGCAGCGAACCTAATCCTCCCCTTCCCTTTCCTCATCTTACCAAGGATGATGAGTTGGCCTTAACTTTAAATATATCTCCTAGCTGATTCGCTTGGCGGAGCGTCCTAGTCTTCGACATTCATTTTGCATTAGAGGGCCAAATCGCAAGGGAATTTTCTGAAGGCTTCAACCGCGCATCGCTTCCTTTCCATATTTTTTCGGCCTACACCAATTTTTTTTTTCTTTCACCCCCCGATCGGTCCCTCTTTTCATATTTTTATTTTGGTCGCTTACTAAATGCTCTTTCGCCCCCAGAATTTTCATCTTGTTGACGTTAACGAATGACGCAGCATTTCTTGAGCCCTGCTTTGAGATGCTTCGTGGGTTTCTTGAAGGGAAGGAAGGCTTGATGATAAGGGTGTCTGTCTATGATTAGCTTGGCCAAGTGAGCTTTCCCTTTCGTTTACACGGTAAAGGCTAATTTATGAACCATAGGAATATCGTGTGCCATGTGTTCGTATATTGGTGGTCAAAGAGTTATACGAATTAAGAAACTGAACACTTAATTTATGTGATTAAATAAATGCGCACGAATCGCATCAACTTAGCGGTGAAATGGGAAAAGCCGAACAGCGAAAATCCTACTACAGAAATAACATGTGGGAGCCGCCACAAATTGTGAACTTCAGACAGCCGCCATGATGGATGCCTTTCCAACATGGCGGCTGTGTGAAGTTCACAATTTGTGGTAGCTCCTCCCTTTTTTTTTTTATAAGTATTCTAACATTTTTATTGTGAACAAGTCCCAAATACTGGGCCGAAATTTAAGTATTTGTTCCCAAATTCATGTTCTTGTAAGTTTTCTTGCTAGGCAGAGGGTACCTCTATCATAAACTAGTGCTGCAACTCGCAGAATCTTGGGTCGTCAGTTTTTTTGTGGACCACCCTGTATGTTCGTGCATTTCTTGGCTTTTTATTTAGCGTAAGTAGAAAATACCAAGTACTGTAAGTTACATTTACGCACCTTTTCTTCAGAGTGGTGTGATCCGGTTTCGAACTGTCAACTCAATCCGTCCCCAAATTACAGACATAGTGCCTTTATCGATATAGGGTTGCCAGTTCGAATCCGGGCCACGCCACTCCGACGAAAAAGAGCGTAAAGGTGGCTTACTGTACTACGTTATTTCCAGGTATGATTTTCGATGTCTAGCTTGTTTTTTAGAATTTTAAAGGATTAAAAAGATTTAAAGAATTTTAAAGGAAATCTAGTAGGTGGTACATTTACCGAGTTTCATGAACCGTAAAACGTGAGCTAAAAGTTCATAAAACAACAAAATCCGAAAACCTGTAAACTTGTAAAAAAAAAAAAAAAAAAATTAAAAAAACAAGGTTTAGTAAAAGAACTAAGAAAATTGCTAGACAGCAGAAACGCAGAGTAATATAGACGTAACAGTATTTTTTTTTGGCAGAATATTTGCATCGTTGAGTTGATTTTTCACTGCCTCGTATCATTACATCGACGGAAGAAATGAAAAGTTAAAAAAAAATATGAGAAGAAAAAACATAAAAAAAATCTAACTGGCAATGGAACCGGGCGGAGACAAAAACAAGAAAAGAAAGAAATAAAAAAAAAGGAGAAAAATGAGAATTCTTCGAGGTTATTACGAGAATAACTTTTTACTACTCCGGCCCCAACATTTCTGCTTAGCCTTACAAAAAATAACGAAACTTCAATAAAAAAAAAAAAACGTCAGAGGAACGAACCCCGAAAAATAAAGAAATTGAAAAATAGAACCCAAAAAGGAACTGACTCGGCAATTTAGTTCAATAATGCTTACTTCTAACTACGCGAAAGCTACAGCCAAAATATGAAAAATGTACCACAAAATCGCGACCGAAATGCCATAATTTGCAAGGGAAAATGGCATTTACCAAATGAAACTTGAAAGAAAATGGTTTCAGACAAAAAAAAAAAAAAAAGACGAGACACGCCCTCTTCCTTCTTGCCGGGGTCTTTGACTGATTTTCGGAAAATGGTAAGATATTAAAAGGGCGTGGCACGTCGAAGTAATAGTTATGGAACCTGTAAAAAACGATTTGGCACTGCGGTGATAACGTTTTACTGTTTGACGTGTTCTTCCCAGTTGGCTTTCCTGTGTGGCTCATTTCTACATTACTTCATACGCGTGTAAATGTTGCAAAACCATTCATTTTCATATTTTTCCCCACATGAAAAACGGTTTTGCTACGTTTCTCATGCAACACTATGTGAAAACTGATCTTTCACATAACTGATTAATGACTTTCCTGCTACACTAGTGAAAACTGATCTTCAGCAGAACTAATTAATGACTTTCTGCAAACTACATGAAAACTGATCTTCCGCATAACAAATTATTTTCCTGCTACACTATGTGAAAATTGATCTTTCACATAACTAATTAATGACTTTCCTGCCACACTATGTGAAAACTGATCTTCCGCAGAACAAATGATTTTCCTGCTACACTACGTGAAAACTGATCTTCCACACAACTAATTAATGACTTTCCTGCCACACTACGTGAAAACTGATCTTCCACACAACTAATTAATGACTTTCCTGCTATACCATGTAAAAACTGATCTTCCGCAGAACTACTTAATGACTCTCCCGCGTTACTGTCTCCAAACTGAACACTCTGCAGAACGTATAGCTTTCCTGCGGTACTGTGAGCAAATTGACCCCAAACCAGCATGCCTTTTTTAGACGACTTTGCGCAAACAGGTTACCCAGCAGGAAAAATTTGTCTTTCGGAGGAAGTCTGAGGTCTGAAGTGAAAGGTGGAGGTCAAACCTCAAATTCGGAGGTCTAAACTCAAAGTCGGAGATCCAAATCCAAAGTCGGAGGTCTAAAATCAAACTTGGGAGTTTTAAATTCAACAAAATTGTACACAAACTGAAGCTTTAAGAATGAGTGGCTTATTTTGGAACAGATAGCATCTCTGTTACTTGAATGAATAACTAACAAAAGTAACTCCTCACTTAAGGGTTCCGTTCATTTTCATCAAGAAATAGCAAATCGTGTTAAAAACCCTGAATCCAATTCTCTCGAAAATTACCATTTATTGGTTCTCTTAACATAAACCACGACCTCGTACTATTGTCGCTGCGAGTTGATACACCTCTTGCCTACCTTTACTGCTTAAATTATTCGGCCATCAAGTTTTCTTACCTAAAACAACAAAACCACAAAATCAGTGCAATTCAAAGCAATAGTAAAACACAGCCACAATTAGAAATATACACAAAATATAAAAATTAACTACACGATGTTTCTTCCCCGTACCTAATTAATTTTAATAAACCTTTCATTCAAATTTTTTTAAAGACTAGGTTAGTTTTATTATTATTATTATTATTATTATTATTATTATTATTATCATTATTATTTTTTTACAAAATTTATAATAAAACTAATGAAAAAAACACAGTCAACAAATACATCGTGCAATACAAATACAATCGCAAAATTACCGATAAAGTTAACCTAACAAAGTTTCTCCCGTTGGATTTTTGTTGTTGTTAATTTGTCTGCTAGCATCGGAAAAGTTTTCAAGATGGTAAGTTGTGTGTGTGTGTAATTCTTTTGAATGAAATAGTATTAGCTGGAGGTTGCTGGATGTTTGCAGATCTGGTCGAACCCCTGGAAAGGAGATCTTGCCAAAGTCCCCGCCAGGACTGCCGACCAGGGTAGCGTGAGACGCTACCATGCTCCTTCTGCGACTATGGGAACTATTCTGTTCAATTCTGGACAATCTTTCGGCCCCTACGATGATCGGAGGTCTCCCGGATCGAATCCCCGGGTTGGCACCTCCCATTACCAGATATTTCTTCTTCTCCAAAAGTCTGATGATGTTCAAAATTGAGCCGGTTCAGCCATACAAGCATTAAATTGCTTCGGCTGACAGGCTCAAAAGAAATTATTTAATAATAAAAAAAAAAAACTATGACGTAAAGATTAGAAATGGAAAGCGAGTACATAAAATACATAAAATACATAAAATACACAAATTGCGACGTTTCGAAGCAATCCCCGCTTCGTTATCAAGCAATAAACGATATGGCTAAAAAAGCCAAAGTCAAGTAAAACACCTTAAAACCCATAAAAACGTAAAAACCCATAAGACTAAAAAACCAAGTGGTCCTAAGGCAGCTTAAAAACTGCCAGTAGGAAACCTGACCTCTCGCCTGCTAGTACGGCCATGCAGGGCTTTCTACAGCATCGGCCCGATCTTGGATGAAAAATAGCATTACGAGACAGGGTTGGCAATATGGCCGCCGAAAGCGCCGCCTACGCGATTGATTTGTTTAGTAGCCATATTTTGTCAAACGAGGGCGACATCCTCTGTACAAACGAACGTGTCGCTTTTTTTTTACGAACGCAGAGAATTAACTTAACTGTGGCTGCGTAATAACTTTAAAAACTATTTTAAAATACTTTTACAGATAATAGAAATTTGCCACCAAAATCTAAGTAAAAATATAAATTATTATCTAAAAACCGTTAGAACCTGCCAATAGATGTCGCGTCTCTCCGTACAAAGATGTTACCTCGAAGAACGGACCTCGACGAAATGAACCAGACGTGACGGCCATTTTGTTTACCCCCCTAATATCGTTGTAGAGCGGGCCGGATAATATACTGGCCATGGTACGGCTGAGAAGTCAAGCAGACGAGAGGAAACGTTCCTTCCTTATTTAAGCTGACCTAGTACATTTTGTTTATTAGTTTTATTTTTATCCTTTGAGTTTTTACGTTAAGTTTTTATGGATTTTGAAGCGTTTAACTTGACTTTGGTTTCTTAGCTGTAGCTTTTACTGCTTGATAACGAAGCGGGGATTGATTCGAAACGTTGCAAATTGTTTATTTTATGTGCACTGCTATTACTGGCTTCCCATTTTTAATCGTAACGTATAATTATTTTTCCACGTTTACATTTTCAGGACTAGGTTAATTTAAACAAGCCACATCGCTCGCTTCGCTCGAGGAGGTTTGCATGAACAAACTATGACGTCATGAACAAACAAGCATGAGGGTAAAAAAAAAACGTTGACGTTATTTTTTCAATTCTTTCGCGTATTTGAGGGTCATAATATCAAGTTTCAGCGATGAAACTAGGCCTAACCGAAAAGCAATTTAATTATCTTTCGTTTGGTCCTACTCTCATCTTTATAGGTGCTTTGGTTCCAGAGGAGTAGAGGTACAAACACGCACGCACGCACATCATACGATCTCAATGATGAAGATAGCCTACTTATCATGGATAAAAAATGTCCAGATACCATGTGATACGCCTTCGTACACTTTAATTGGTAGCAATAATGCTGCCGTCAAAAGCGGGCAGTGCAACTCTTAAAGGCAAAAACACAACATTGACATGGTCGCATACCAATTCTAAAAAAGTTCGAAAACACTAACCTACTTCATTATTCTCGAACTCTTAAGAAGCGTATGCGACAAAGTCGTTGTTGTATTTTGTCTTTTAGCCTTGCACTGCCTTGAGGATAAAGGCACACCCTTTAACACTCTTTCACCATTGCACACGTAAGGGCAACAGTATTGCTACCAATTCAAGTGTAGTAATATGTATCACGTGATGTCTGTCCATGTCACTTCCAACCCTTTACGTTCGTTACATTCAATAAAAAATAACGGCTTCTTATGTTACGCTCCCCAAAACAAATCGTCTACCAATTCAACGCTGATACGGCAAATAAATCTATTAGGCGTACTTTACGAGCAAACCACGGTTGGCCCTCACCAGTGATATACGCCCGCAAGATCGTTACGCTAACCCCCGAACCAAATTCCGTTCACCAGCAACAAAAATCCAACGGGGTAAACAACGGAAACGGTTCCACGAAAACGAATGGATGGGATATGCTTCACTGCCTGCCTTCGTAAGCACGGAAGAAGAAAAAAGAACAGGGAGAAAAAAAAAAAGGTTTTTCTAGTACGTTCAAGAGGGCCTCGTCCAGACTCAGGAGACAGCAGCCATGGGTCACGCGACAAGAGACCAATGGTCACGTGATACATTGCCGTGTTCCGCTGGGTTCCGTTTTTTTTTGCCCCTCCTTTTCTTCTTACATTCCTGTTTTTTTACGCTCCGCTTTGGTGTTGAATCACCTTTTCCGCACTTGAAGCATCGACCGTCCCCTTCCGTTTCTTGGTCGATGGCCGCCTCGTCTAAACCGATTACCCTTCCTTCCAAAGTCTTTTCCTTTTCCCCCCTTTCCTTTTCTCCTACCCGTTGGACGGTGTTGTAGGACAAACTAGCCCTTAATCTACTTATAATCAAAGCCGTAGGTCATTTTCGGGGGCAGAACTCGAACCCTCGATATTGCAATAAAGCCATCCCCCGAGCTAACGTTATGATGAACTGAGATTCTGCAAGGAAGGGCTGAAAACGGAGGGAGGGGTAGAAATCTCCTGTAAGCTCGTAACTTGTCTTGTGGTGTTGCGAAGATTGGACAGGGATGTAAGGGGATAAATCTAGTTTCCCCAGGTTTTCAGATAACGGGAATAAGGTCAGCCAGGTTGGATGGCTGTTATACCAAACTACTTTATTAGAAGATGTTCGAAGATCTAGGTATCCTATGGTGAAGAAGTATTTTGTCAAGATGTAATCACATTTAGCAACCATGGTCCTTGTCTACATCGTTTCCTTACCATAAGATAAGTCATTACGAGAGATATAACATTAGTACCGGTACCAGGGCCTAGATAATTTAGAATAGGGCTTAGGGAACTATCAGTTCCGCACTTCTTAGCATAGTTTGGGCCTACACAGCCAATAGTTAAGACTGGATCTTCCTCTCTATAAAGTAAGGGATAAATGTGATATCTGCATTACATTTGTATTTTACCTGTACCAGTATATCGATGTTACTTTGAAGTATTGCATCCATGCAAGACCAGTGGCGTCAAGGTATACAGTATAGGAGGCCTGGCCTTGACCTTATTCCTCAACTTGTCATCAAATTAAGGAATGTGTAGTGTACTGGAGTTAAATTTGTGTTATACTTGTACATCAATGTTACTAATTACGTAGCGTGTGCATTTGAGGTGAGTGATACCAAGTGAACCATTAGCAGTAGTTACGCTAGTTATTCCTGTAGGCAGTGGCAGCGAGACTACGATTGCTCCACCAATTTTGAGTTTAAATGTGGCTAGCAGCCTTCTGGACTTGGTCAAGCATTGGTGACTCGCAATTTTTCATACCTATAACTCGCAGACCTGGTGATCCGGTTAACCCATTGCCCCACGGTGACCAGACATGACCCGATGATTTGACCTGACCCTGTGATCCAACGTGACCTGGCCATTAAAAGTAAGCCAGTTGGTCCAAGTGACCGAACTCTCCAGAAAATATATTGTTGACAGTCATTTCTGACAGATTAAACTTATCTGTTCTAAAACTCACATTACATAACACAGGCTGCTGGCTGTTCCAAACTAAGTCATACTGAACAAAACAAACCGCCAGGCTTTCAATTCAAAGACAACAGTCTCAAACTGTTACAAGTTGGTTACCAATAACATCTTGGTTATCCACTTTAGTCCACAAAACTGATGTTCCCGATGACCCGTTCCAAATCTGCGTTAGGTCTTCCTTGGGAATAGCTCAGCCACACTGCTTTCTCTCTTCCAGTCTTCCGGAAGTGTCAGGACTGCCTACATAGCATAACCCTATATAAAACCCTTGAACCGCCATCCATAGTGTAAGCCCGTGTAGATCCAGAATAAACCCAACTTTGGACTATTCCGTTTACTAATACATAGCCGCCTGTTCCCAATTATGGTTACGTTACATCAGCATTTCGAATGAAATTGGCTTCGTTCGAGTAGATGCCATCCTTAACTGTGAAATTGGGAAATTGGGATTTCGTGAAAATAATGAAGGTGCTTCCCAACAAATGCATATTGTTCAATTTTTCACGCAGGAACCGGCGGCATCACGCTGCCTCAACTTGTGTGTATTGTAGTGTTGGTAAAGATTTGCATCATACACTAAACTACCTATTCAGAGGACTTATGTCGTTTTAATTACCTTCACATTAACGTATCTCACATGTACATCCCTGCGTTATGTAACAGTTTGTAACAGTGTATATTTTTCGTACTTAGAGGACAGCCACTGACAAAGACATTAAACCTGTAGTGTCAAGACTTTTTTGCAGATAACAAGCAATTCGACTTTTAATAGATTGCGAAAGAATTTCTCGTAGCTGAAAACCATTAGCCATTAGCAGTTTTTCAACATTTGTTAAGTACTCTGGCAATGGACGAGAGGTTTCAAGTTCAAGAATTCCATTTCGTTCCTTACTGCATAGCTAGGGGACTACACACAGAGTACCACACATTACACACTTGGTCCAGGTTGCAGCCTGTACCAGTCCTCGAGAGTTCAGAAACTGAAGATATCTGTATTTATATGGGTCGAGAACAATGAATCTCGCCTAAGGCTTTACGTTACGTGGCTCTTGTGAGCCTTTGGCTTTCCCGTCTTTAATCACTATTTCACGTTTAAGTGTTCCATTCGTTGCACTTGGAGGATGGCGCGGCTATTAAGCGTCCCTCCAGTGGCGATTGGAAAGTGTTTGTTTATATGTATACATGCACGTGTTAAATGCTGCCTATGGACGTTTCCGTTTGGCCGTGTCAGTCTGGCTCAGCGGTAGAACCTTGGCCTTTGATTTCAAAGGTCCTGGGTTCGATTCCCCACTCAGGCAGTCTGACATATAAGTCCAAAAGGCAACGTAAATAGGTTTGCATCTGTATTTAGTTAGAATAACGAGCGAGGAAAATTGAACCCTCAACCTTCTGATACCAAAGGTCTGCACACTACCGCTCAGCCATACGGACACGGTCTCATGTATGACAGGCC
>JAHWFP010037037.1:11936-57581 GCA_023313725.1 Lithobius niger
CCCCCCCCCCCTTCCCCCACACCCCCGGGTGCGACACTAGTTGAGTCGTAGTGATTGTTTTTGACCGCTTAAAACAAACTTAACTGAAACAAGCTACTGTCAGCTTTTCGTACGAGCTTGACTGTATATTTCATGTTAAAAAAATCACATGCCACGCGCACAATGTCAACTCTGACAAGTCGATGCTTTTGAAAGGTTTGTCGTACGGCTATGGAATTTGATGCTTCCTCTAGTAAGGCTGTACTTTAGATATTACTGGAATTTTCAGGATTTTCTTCGACGACGTTCAAATATTCAGGCAGATCGTACTTTAATGTGAAATAAAACTGCAATAACCGAAATAATTATTCTTTATGTGCCTAGCATTAGTAAATAATGAGGAAGAACACAAGTTCAGTAGTTTTATGGTAGCCAGTTGCTTGTAAACATAGTACCTGTAAATAGCCAGTTGCTTACAGGTACTATACCTGTAAATAGCCAATAGCTCACCGGTACAGTACCTGTAAATAGTCGATTACTTACAGGTATAGTACCTGTAAATAGCCAATTGTTTGCAGGTACTGTACCTGTAAATAGCCACTTCCATAAAAATTAGTTATTTTCGTGGGAAATTGTTGTAAGATGGAAGATGATTCAAGTGATGACGATTACAGGCAAGAAAATGAAGATCCATCGGATTCTAGTGACTCAGAAATGAATGTTGACAACGAATTGTCGGAGGACGAAAATGATGCAAGAAACATTGCCGGCTGGACATGTGTGAGTGATCCATTCAGTGATAAGCGTCAAAATGCTGAAAGAAATTTCGAAAACGAACAAGATTTCCATCCTGTAATAGATTTCGAGGAAATGAAAAGTCCTAGGAAGTGTTTTGAAGCATTTTTGGCCCAGTAATAAAAAAATTGTGCGAATAGACAACTAAAAGAGCTGATAAATATTTTGAAAAATGCAACTACACTACACTGAAAGTGCATGGCATAATCTGTTTTTTTGTTACTACAGACGAAATGTACGTATTTTTTCGCTTGTGTTTCTAATGGGCGTAACTAGACTTCCTGAATTACGGATTACTGGTTTTGTAGTTACTTGTTCACGTCCAAAATGTTTTGATCCAAGAGTGATGAGTAGAAACTGATTTCTGAGAATTCTCAAATTCCTAATGTTTTCTGATCCTCAATAGCCAAGGCCCAAGGTACAACTGGACAACTGGTACCTGTCAACACGACTGTGTACTTATCTGTTAACTACAGACGCTTATATAACAGGAACAATAAGGCCTAATCTTGGAGTTCCTGCACATCTAACACAAGAAGAGTTGGTGAAGGGACAGTCATGTTTTTTTACGAAATGGTGATCAGCTGCTAGTCCGCTTCAAAAAGAAGAGAAGTTTACGTGTTGACACCAAAATACAGTGATGGATTGTGTGAAAAGGTTCGACATGTTGGTGGTTCACAATAAGTGCTTATTTGTGTTTTCAAGAATATTAGTTGGCTTCACTGCATTACCTGGTATTGAGGAGCTGGGAAGGAAAATATAGGCTGGGGCTCAAGGGGTTAAGTAGACATTTACCATTTAATTTTGAAAAAAAAATTTATTCCGAAAGTCACGCTAGCTGTGGAGAAAAACTGGACTCTGGGAAACTAATCAGAAATGAATTTTGCAAGAACTACAATTGACACCAAAAATGATGTCAATGGAGCATGTCAAGAAAGCACTACTGTATTTAGTGTTGTATTTTGCACGTTACAAGTGATAAACGAATTTCCAAGTATTTGGCATCAGTTGTGAGATGAACGGAAAAAAATCTGCTGTAGACGTCTATGTTTTAAAAGATACGATTTCCAGTGTAACTATCTTTTTTACTAAATAAGCAGTAGAAAATGAGATTAACATGAAAACGAAACTCTGGGAAACAATAGAGCCATCATAGGCCATGTACCTTACATCCTGATAGTAGTACATGAGTATATTAAATACTGTGTGCCAGTGGCGTGTACAGACTAGGGTCGGCCCCTAGCACAGTACTGTGGGCCCTTGCGCGAGGGGACATTGACTACAGTGCAGCCCACAGGTGGGGGTCTGGGGGGGGTGCCATCCAGAAGTTGATTTTTTTTTTAATCCACGTTAAAATTAAGCAAAATGCTTAACTTTGGACCTAATATATTCAGCAATGGTTTGAAGTTCACTCACTGGTGGGCAAACTTTGTATTGTATCACTGGAGTAATAGGCACAAGTGCAAGCAGAAGTGTGTTTTGGGGAAGGAAGGCAGAAGGATCTGTGAACATTTTTGGCTTTCTTGAATGGATTACGAGTCACATATTTTCAGAGTGGTCGAAAAAATGATCAACCTGGGTGTCGCATGTGAAGTTTCGCCGCGCGCCCCCCCCCCCCCCTTTTTTTTTTAACAAACTAACTGGTGGGCACAAGTGTGTGGCTCTTAACACATTCAAAACATCAAATAAAAATATCACAGAACCTTCTTTCCCAAAATCACACCAGTAAATCAGTATTAAGAGGCTTCAAGTTCACAAACACAAATGTTTACTGAGGAATTTGACGACAATTTTGGGCAGCTTTCAAACTGCCCTCTTGCCCAAGAAAGGAAACAAAGTTCGCTTTCTTGGTTTTCTACTCGTAAGTCACTATCGGCCTCCCACGGCGAGGTGCTGACTGTGCAGACATGATGAAATTTAAAATTTGCAAGTATGCTTGCAGTTGATAGGTGAGCCGGGGTCCTCAACGCAGGTGGGCCCCTGGCACCTGCCAGTCTGACTGTATAGTGTACACGCCACTGCTGTGTGCCTAGTTATCAAAAAAGCACTACTGATAAACTTATGTATTTTCTGTATTTTTAACAATCGTTACCCGTTAAATCGTCAGCCGATACGCAGTGTGAACCCAGCACAGTCTTTAATATTAGCATTTGCGATAAACCATTGGCACTGTGACCACAACTCCTGCAGTAGACTGCTCTCTGCAAGTTTGCGGTAAACTATGTCAACTCTCAAGGCTCGAAGTACGGAATATAATGCATCAGTTTACCATTATCTGCATTACCGGGCAGAGGGACGGCTGCAAAACTGGTCGTCAAGGTAGCGCGCAAGTTGTCCAGATGCTGCTGCAAGGCGAGATTATTGTTGCGTTGCTGCACAGTTTCTACTTCTAACTTCTCGATGGCCACTTTCATATTCTCAATATGTTTGCTTAAAATTGCATTCTGCTCTTCGTATTCCGTGTTGGATTTTCGAAGTTGGCGCAGTTCTTGCTCACGGGCTGAAAATAAATAAGATTCATTCAAAAACAAAATTTGATAACAATTTTGTCAACATGATACCAATACTTCCTAATTTCAATATTGGTATCACGTTATTTTTGCGATACAGATAGTTCTGCAGCACCGACGATACTTTTATGGATAGTGATACAGTGAAACCTCTTTATAACGATATGCAAGGGTCTTTGGAACCAATCACTTAATTGTATTGTTGCTTGAAGAACCTTGAAAATAATATTGTTATACCAGGTTTATTGTTGTAAGAGGTATTGTTATAACAAGGTTTAACTGTACTACCTTGATTAAAAATGGTTAAACGAATTATTTACCATTTTTAATACGTACAGTAATTTAATTTAATTACTTTCAAATTACTAATGAAAAATATCCCTTCTCCACGAAAAATTGCAGAAAATTACAAAGCTAGGATTTTGTACACTTGTTTTGTGTGTACAACTGTAGATTTTAAATTAAAGAGTCAGGAGGGCCTACTCAATTTAGGGAAAGAAATAAAAATAACTTGACAAGACTATGGGAAAAAATAGCCCAATTTTTCCGGAGAAGTCAAAATTTGTTTCTAATGCCTAAAGGAAAATATACACTACCTGTAAATTTTTGCATTCAGTTGGAGATAACAGCAATTCAGGAACTGATTGCAAAAAATTTACAGGTAGTGGATATTTCGTGACAGCACTAGAAACACCAATTTTTCCGGCTAGTCAAAATGGGTTTCTATTGCCTTATCGAAAATATATACTAGGTAAATTTTTGCATTAGGTTCCTGAATTGCTGTTTTCTCCAACTGAATGCAAAAATTTACACGTATTGGATATTTTCGAGCTGGCAACTAGAAAAATGTTTTGGTATTCGAGCCTTTTTCAATATCCAAAAAGTAGCCCAATGCCCAAGCTTTTATTTTTTTTATTATTTTTTAGTTCTATTTGAAACTAAGTAACATAGTAGCTTAAATTGCTTTCTTTCTGTTCAGATGAGGTAGACATTTCTAAAACTAATTCAAACTACAAATTAACCTGACGCTTACTGAATGATGTTCACATCTCTTTAAAATCTCTCTTCGTAAACTAAGTTTTGCGGGTTACTTTTTTTTATTTAGCTCAAAAAAGGTCACCAACTGTGGCTTGTGAACCAACACATTTTTTTTCGCAGTCTGCATTCAATCTAGGGAAATTTCAAAATACTAGATCGGTTACAAACAGACAGCAATGCAACGTCTTCGTTCATAACCTAATCAGTATTTAGAATCATGTGGTTAACTGTTAGGAGTAATCTGAATATGACCAAATTGATTTTGGCTCTAGAAACTTTTACCTTTGGTTATAGTATTAGTTTTAAGTAAAACTGAATGGCAATAAAAGTTTAATTGTAAGACTGACTAAATATGAGCCATTATAAAATAAAGTCGCATAGCAAAAATGAAGACAAGAACCACCCCTACAATGAAAACGGGCGAGCATGTCAATTCTTTGGGCAGAAGTTGAAATTGGTATGTTGTTGCATCGAAAAGTTGAAACTGGCACATTGTTACCTCGACTAACCATTTGCTCTGCGCAGTCATCTCAGCGGGAAGTCTTAAAGTGACATCATGAACCAAGAACAGTAATTTTTCACGAGGTACGGATCGCTCAAGCTAAAGCAGATAAACTGGGAGTGGTGGTGGGGGGGGGGGGGGGATACCCGTGTATGGGGCATTGCGTGTAGTTAGTCCTGCTCTTTAGAAAATGAAGAAATTGGGAGGATGGGGGTGGGGGGAGGGTGTTTGTTACAATTAAGCATATGATTACACATTAACTGAACCTACGGGAAAAGAGCGATGGGACACGGGAGGTACAGGACGGGAGGGAAAGGGGAGGATTCCAGAAAGAAAAATTGCCTGTCAACTACCTGTGGCAAAGGGGAGGAAGGAAAGGAGATGGCCAGGTAAGAGGATGTGAAGGGAGGAAAGGGTAAGGGAGAGGGGTAGGCAAAGGCAGAGAGACGATACGACGAAAGGGGAAAGAAAGGGGAGAGAAAAGATGGGGGAAAAAGGGAAACTTGCACGAAGAAAAATTGCCTGTCGCAGTCAGGTAAAACTGGGAAACAACCACGGGCCAAACCATGGTCGAAACAAAACTCGGGGAAGGCCGCGTATGATGCTAGTGAGCCATGAAATTGTGAACATAAAATTGCTTCATTTTTTATTAATTTTTTTATGGCATGTGTCATACATACATAGTCCATTCATAGCCCATTCACACAGCAACAAGCTCTCCAACCTACCAGTTGCTACCAACTGTCGCTACAAGTACCAGTCGCTCGCAGTTTTTCTATTACGCCAAATGCAGGATTTCATATTTTTCGTAAGCAGGCTGATGTCACCTACAACCGACCAATGGCTGACTAGTCTCTATGAACACAATAGGAGAAAATGGTGGTACAGTACAACCTCGTTAATAAGAACTCGGATAACAAGAATTCCCACTTAATCAGAACTTTTTCAAGATTTTGGTTGGTCAGCAATTCAGTCAGCACTAAATATATACGGATAAGACGAACTCTGTTAATATGACTGTACGGATAAGACGAACAAATATTTGTAATTCTAGCGTATTTTTACGAATTTGCTGTTCGTTATGGTTTCTTTTTTCCCCTCCCTTGAATTTTGGATTCGTTCCACACAAAATATTGACCGCTAGTTGGCTCCCATCTTGAGAAGTGAAAAGAGTTTCGTCCATTTGCGCAAACGCGAAGGTCATGAACGAATGAAGAGAATACAGTATACCGGTGTATTTTAAAGCTACAGTTCAATTTCTCGTCCGTATAATAAGGACTATGGTTAATAGTAACAACTTTAGCAATCCCCTTAAAGTTCGTATTAAAGAGGTTTTACTGTATACACCTATCGTGTGCCATCACACGAGTATGCCACATCTAGTGAACATTCTTTTTATGTAGTAAAAGAATGTATCGCTACATAAGTAGTAAACCATTTTTCGCCCGTTTTACTACATATGTTATAATGCACTAATGTAAGATGATAAACTTAAGCACAAGGAATACTGGCTCACTTATGTACCTTTGTTGTGATCCAAGAATTCTTCAGTGAATATAGGGATGTCAAATCCAGGAACATTTTCTTCACGAACGTTGTCCTCAGCTGGTATCTTCAATAAAAAGAAAGAAGAGAATGGTGAAAGTCGAATACCAACGTCTACTTGTAAGACTGCGGTGACAGTGCAGTAAAACCTTTTATATATGATCAAATGTTTAAAACGGAAGAGCAGTGTCCGGTTTTTTTTTTTTTTGTATAAAAAAATTCAATTTCTGCATACACTGGTGCCTGAAGAGATTAAGGTTTAACATTTCTATAAAAGGTTTATAACAATAACAAGTAAAACAAGATTTACAATGTGTCCAACTAAGTAAAAACAGGAATCAATTATTTGCAAGCCTTGTAGTCTGCAGGGCTTCAGAATTTATTGCAAGAGGTTTGCAGTTGTTGCATACAAGAACAACAATGTTACAGTTTACAGTGTGGCCCATAAAATAAGAATAGGCACCAATATTAATAGCTTAAATGCCAATTCTGACAAAGTTTTTTTTTTCAACTTTCTTAGGTACAGCGCCACTTTTGCCTGATCCAAAACAATGTCTGCAGCATACCAACTACTGTGAAGCAGAACACAAGCACTTACTAAGTGTTACCACTATAACTGTTGAACCCACTGCTCAATTCATTTTAAGTTCAGTTAAATTTTGGTTGTCCATTCTACGCTTTATTTGTAAATTTAAGTACGTGCGTAAATAAATGTTGGTGAGGGGTTTCGTGATTTAGACTTTCAAAGATGAAAAGTTAATCTGAAATCAGCATAAAACTATAATTTTAAAATTGGATTTTACTGATCCTAAAATACTCATCTTATTTTAGCTATTTCGTTAGAATTATGCTCTTTCCCTGTTGAAATAACCCAAGTTTTGTGCTACCCTCACACCTTGCCCTCAGACGCCATAACGCTAGAGTTTCTAGAGCCAAGCGGCCGAATTGTCACATTTTCGCTTGGAAATTCCAAGACAGATCCCAGGTTCTGAGTGAACGAGGCCGGTGTGGGTATCCTAAGGTGAATATTTTGGGGTAAATAAAAACTATGTTTAAAATTTTAGTTTTTACTTGAAAATTAATCACCTTATTTCGACCATTTGAAGGTGGGTCACGCCGAAACTAGCTGTGGTAGCATGAAACTTCCCCCAAAACTAACTATATATATGCAACCAGTTACAGGCCTTCCCATCCTACTTACCAGGGGTTGCTCTACCTGGCACTGTTGTTTCCGCAAACATGAGCGGTCCTTGGCCAGAAAGGGAATTGATGTCCCCAAGCAACCTGTAGATATGACTAATGTAGGTTGATGCTATGTTCACGCAGATGTGATTTCCTGAGTGGGTATACTGGCTGCAAACGCCCAGGAGGCTGCAAGATATCTTAGTTTGTGGGCTCTGCTGTCTTTCGGAATGTCTAAGCATTCTTCCACAGACTCACACGCTCTCGTAATGACGCAAGTGCATCATGCTACTTTGGCCGTTGACAGTATGTCCTTCTTTGTGGCTTTCAGCGTAGAAGGGTCAATAGGTAGGAACTAGGAACAGAGGAATGTATTTAGGGGTCGACCGAATTTCAGTTTCAGTTTCGGTACCGAAACCAGCAAATTTTCGGATTCGGTTTCGGTTCTTGTTTCTGCCATGAAGTTATAGTTCGGTTCTGTTTCGGCTGAATCTTATGCTGCAGTTTCGGTGAAGCCGGAACCACTGCTGCTTCCCGGCAGTAGCATTTTCTGCGTAGACTAACTGGACTGTAGCCTACGAGTGCTGACATCCAAGGGACTCCATCACAGATTTAGCTTTCATCTGCCATGCCATGCCACGCCAATAAATAATAATTAATAAATAATTATTGCAATTTTTCTTTCATTCCGAATTTTATCATAATTGTAATGGCTTCGTTGCACTGGAGAGAATTTATGCTTTTAATTCTCTTTATGTTTTCAAGCAAAGCTTTTACTTATTGAATGACGCCTTTTTCTAGTTAATGGTTTTAAAATTAAAAAAAAAAGACTAGTGACTAAAAAGAAAAAAAATACAAACGAAAGTCCTGAAGTCTTTTTGCAATATTGACAGATTTTGTTAAATTCTGAAACATTTTTTTTGTGGGGGTGGAAATGCGTGCATGGATTTTCTCAGCCTAGGGCCAGAAAATGGGTAAACTTGGCTCTGCCTCCAATCTTGATATGTCTATGAAAAACCATCATATACTCCTAATTTTATGATTTTATCCTTGCTTTTTGTCTAATTTGTAATACTGATATTGTTCAGGTTAGGCTTTGGTTCCGGTTTCGGCCGAAACTGATTTACCGGTTCGGCCGAAATTGAACTGCCAGTTTCAGTAGTGATTTCGGTTTTGGCCGAAACCAAATCGGTGGTTTCGGGTTCGGCCGAAAGTGAAAAAATCAGTTTCGGTCGACCACTAAATGTATTCGGGATCACCGTGGAACCGTCCATGTAGTACTAGAATGCCCTAACTGGTCACTGTAGCTTTTCAAGGTCCTCTTTCCAGTAGACTGGCATCAAAGCCTGGATCACAACAGGTTCAGTCAGGTCCTCGGACCTTGAGATTTGCCACTAAATTCACAGTTGTAGAGCAGAATCACACGCCTTCCGTTCTTTCAAATCTATGGCATCTCTCGTTCCTGGAAACGCCGTAATTTCACTTAGCGTCCTTCTGACGCCAGTGCAGTGAAGAAGATTGTCTTCTGGGTAAGATGCTGAAGTGAAGCTTTCCCAAGTGGTTCCTACAAAGGTTAGCCAGTGGGCGGTTCTAAGCTGGAAAAAGACGTCGCTACAAGGTCTCATGAGCTCCAAAAGACTGAATGAGCCTTGCGATAATGTGGCTCGAGATGATGCTGTAAAGGTCGAAGAATGCCTATCACCGAGCGGTATCCCTATATTGCTACAACCGACAGGCCCTGGAAAAATAACTCCGTGAAGACTTTGTTGAAGTCAGTCGTCTCCGGGTTGCATGGATCCAGATTCTTTAATTTGCACCACTCAAAGCAAATTTCCCACTTGGTTTCATACACTTTAAATGTTGACAGTTGTCGCCCTTCAAGTTTGTCAACTCTGATGCTCAAATTTTCATATCTCGGGAACAGCACCGGCTAGGAACCAGGGATCGACCGAATCTACTTTTACCGGATCGGATCCAGATAATTTAAAAAATTTGCGAATCCAAAATAATACCTTTGTTGGTTGTTTCAGCCCTTTGCATTTTATTAGAGACTAAATTTTCTCTCTAGTTGACTAAAGTAGTAAATTGAGTAATGTTTAAAGACTTGAGTACACTTTTTCACATCTTCTTCATTGGTTTTCCCTTATAACTTCTGAACGGTTTATGCTAGCCATTTTAAATTAGTTAATTAGCTCCATTTGAGAGCTGGCAAAAAAACGCTTCGAATGGTATATTGGAATGTCGAAATTGGCCAAGAATTAGCGAAGTTATTGAAAAATCGCCGAGACATAAAAAAATTTTGCCGAATCCGAATCCGAAAGATCCGGATTCGGTCGATCCCTACTGACTCCTGGATCCTGTCTCGCCGACTTCAACGGAACGAAGGCCATCATTAAGTCTATTTGTCCTATTAAGCGGCTAAGTGATGTTGCCGTCCGTTGTCCATTCTGGCTGAAGGATTTGTTGAGCCGAGGACTTTCATGATGTTCTTCTCTCATCTGAGGGTTTAACCAGAAAGGGTGACACCTGAAATGTCACTCCTAGAAACGTGAAATTTTTTGTAGGGGGTAGCCTCGATTTTTTTCATGTTGATGCCCAAACCTAACTTGTGCAGGATGAGTCCTGTGAATCTGGTGTGGATAAGAAGTTCCCTTCCACAAATATTGTGGATAATCCAATCGTCCCAAGTATCCATGAGCCTTTACTCGCCTCCACTGTAGGTACGCTAGCACTGGTTTGAGAACCTGTGTGAACACGTGAGACGTCGTGCTCAGTCCGAAAGGGAACACCGTCAAGTGCTACCCTTCCCAAGTCGGTTGCCAGTCGCTAAACGGCAAGTGAAAATCTTGGGATGGAGACCAGCTCTTTTAGCCCTGGTACTCCATGGGGCGACCAGGAATTTTCGCATGAAGTGATGCTCCCACCAAATATAACTGATAATCGGTAGCTCGGCGAGTTTTCATCCTCCGCAACCGAGCTTGTTTCATGGAGACACTTGTGACACACGGTTAGTTAGTAATGTCATTTCACACGTTAAGAGAAAAGAATTGTCATTAAAAAAAAAAGGCTTCCACTAAGAAAGCTTTAATTCACTAGATTTTTTATAATCTTCGATCAAACTTACCTTGCCTACACAGAAAAAAATATATCAGCTGTGTAGATTAGGCCTTTTTGCGTAGTTTCAGTGTTATTTTGATTCCGAACTGGAGTGGTTTCCCGATCGCATTGCACATGGCGAGTGATTGAGTTAGTTAGGCCCAATGCACGAAGCTACAAACGTTAAAAGTTTCACTTTTGAACTTTTTTATTTGTGGAAAAAGATACTATGTTCTGCTTGGTAATTAATTTCTTTGGTTTTATTTATTATGGCAGCAGAAGGTAGCCACCTCAAAAACCAGACATAACCAACTGATAATCACGTTTAAATCTTACACTGTCTTTTTTTTTTTAATGTGAGCTGTAAGTTATTGTTTTATTTGGTTTTATTGTATACTAAACAAAATTTTAAAATTTTTAGTAAGTTTTGGAGAATAAAGGAAGATTTTTATGTTTTCAAAACTTTTTCAATTTTAGTTTTAAGTTATCTTATTTGGTTTTATTTCACTAAAAACATCATTACCAGTACTATATTAAACAAAATTTTAAAATACTTTGGAAAGTAAAGGAAGATTTTTCTAATAATAATATAGTTAACTTCCTGTAGTTATGTTAAACAAAATTCTGAAAACGACTTGCCCGACTAAAAAATTTGTTTGTGTTGGCATCACCTCAACTCGCGCAGTACCAAACTGTCCAAGTAATATTCAAATTACCGATGTAATTGGAAGGCAGCATTTTACTGTCACCTCTTTCAGGCCTTGAGCCCAGAGACTGCAAAAACGGAATATGATCACAAATTTGAATCTAGCACACTTCACAGTTGGCCTTGCTCATACTAACACAGCGTCAAACAGTAGAGGCTGGGCTGCTTACAACTTGGGGTGTTTTTGGAACACATTCCACTGTGACTCAAGTTGTTTTCCTAGTTTTGGTGATGCAAATTGCAAAATCTTTAGAAAAGATGGGGCTTGCTCATTCATGAGTGAGAGTCTTATCTCGACAACATCATATTGTCAAAAACTTAAGATGGGCTACTTGCCTGTAATTGGAATGCAGCATAACTTTATATTTTCCTAGTCTATGTTATGATGGGCTCTCACGGTGTGTGCTGCAATAGCACTACGTTTTGTCTTTGTCACCAGTTGATGTAACGTGCGTGTGCTCTGTGACCAGAAGACAAATTCTACGTTTTGATTCACCAATGTAACCCTTGGCGCAGTCCTTGCAAGGAACCCAATAGACTGTGCCAGCAGAGGTAGGCAGAGACACTGGGTGATTTTTCTTTTTCACTTGTGGATGGCTGTATTCGGGGCACTGGTCCCTTTCACATGGTGGACAGCATCATAAGGTTCACTGGTCTTCGAAGTTGGGCAAGTCATGGCTCCCTGTTCAACAATCTTGGCACGTCTCCAGGTGTTGTAGCGGTGGGCTCGAAACGTGACGGCAGAAGGTTGGGGGTTCTTCGTCGGCAGACCGAAAGGTGCAGGACTATCTTCAACCAGCAGCACTTGTGCTAGAACCTCAACTGATGCCTGTGTAAGTATCACTGCTAGTCGTACCTCTACCATGTTCTTTCTCCTTGATCTTTGACATTAGGTAGGTTTTTAAACCAGCAATTAATATCCCTTTTTCTCAGTGGCAATCAGGGTAGTTCCCCTCTCAAAGAGATGTAGGTCACCACTTCGTGGGGTATGTCTTCTTCGGGTTTTTATTTTTTGTGTTACCCAGAAGTGATTGCCACGAAAATGCTTTCTTGATTGCTGCATTGATCTTAGCTAGGTATCCAAGCCTCAGAAATTTCTCTTTCACAAGTGCAAAATACTCTTGACTCCATCCACTCTTAATGCGGCACATTTCACCTTCGAAGTTGGAGGATGGCTATCAACTCTGAGATTTAGGGTGGCCTAAACAGTAAGTAAGCTATGCCTCTTCCAATTTTGGTCATTTTTCATATGGGGATACAAATGGCATACAAATCATTTTAAAATTCATCGGCTAGGTGAGAAAACTCTGCTCAGTACGGCGTTGATATAACGTTTGAGAGAGGATTAATGGAAAAAAATATTTTATGTACTTCAAACGTTTTATTAGTAAAATCTGAAATTGTAACTTCAACGCATTTTGCCTTAATGTCAGTGCCTATCTCCCAGCAAAGAAAAAGAATGCCGATGCCAAAATCAGGCTTCATAGCCGGTTGTGGTCATGCACAGAGAGCAACAGCAACATCCTGTTCAAGAAACATGCAAAGCTAAAATATGGAAAACTGTACCTCATTTTTTTTTTCATTATTACAGCATGGAAGTAGGACAGGGTGCAACGTCCTCCGAGATGTGCACACAAAATTACAATTGTACACCTCTTCCCTTCCAATTTTAACATATGTGCAATAAATACAGATTTTAAACTTAATTAGTTTGGTGGCGAGAAAAATTCTTTAGTGGCGAGTATATTTTGAGCACTACCGGCCAACTGGCGAGTGGTTCACGAGTGTCACTTGGAAGGTTCGGTGAAGTGGTATACTTCCCCTTTCACTACATTCGATGAAGTGGGACGTGGTGGTACGAGTCCCGCAGGTCTATTGACCTGGCGAATTCTTTCCGACATAGCGATTCCCCGACTGATTTGCAGTTTCAAGCGTGTATGCAAAATCAAATGTATGTGCAATTGGAGAACAGCTGGTTTTTTTTAGAATTAAAATTGGTTTTTGCGAGCTTTCCATTTACACTTACCTTTGATTTTTGAGCTGCAAAATAAACCAAAGGTAAGTAAGTATAATTAAAGAATGAGTAAAGTTACAATTTAGTCTTGTTAGCGCACACATCCAAGTGTTGGCTTCTTTTAGGTCTCACAACCACGATGTACATGGTGGAGCTGATTGTTGGACAGGAGACCGTGCCAAAGTATCAGAATGACAGGCTACTTTAACAGCTATGGATATATTCTGGATATTCTCTCGACCCCTGCCTTTGGAGGTTTCCGGGTTAGAATCCCCTAGGGTTGTGTTCATTTAAACGTTTATCTGGAAGACGTTTTAAGTTTGGGAATTTTGTTTAAATCTGACTGTGAAAAAAGTTTTGAAAAAAAATTACAAAATTGCCGTTACCCCAATCCAAATGTATTTAAATTAGAATTAACACACAAATAAAACCAAGTTACACAATTTTTTTCTCAATGTGTTAACAATTATTTACAGATTAAGTGCGATTGCTTTCAGTTACTGTAGTCAGGTTTTTGAGTTCGTTAATGATTCCTGGCTTTATTAGTTAACCTCCTGTCCACTTCAGGTTTCGGCCAAAACTGGTAGTGATATATACAATCAGATACTCCACCGACACAGGAAGCTAAGCTAGCAGATTGCAGGTTCTCCATGAATTTGGGATACGTCAAAGAAACTCAACAGAAAGGAACTTTGGTAACGTTCTCCACAAATAAAAGTTCAAATGTGAAAATACATGTATAACAAATTTTGATTTTGTGCAATACTGGATTCTTGTAAGCGATAGTGAGCAATAGTGAACTCTTCCTCCGTCTGCTTACACCTGCAGCAAGCATTTCCTCTCTCTGCCTAACTGACGTGTTGAATTATTTCCCATTCCCATCACCGAGATTTAAGGAATACAGTAAATCGTGTATTAAATGTCCAGGCAAAGCTAATTCCCACCCCCCTAAAATGCTTTAAGGTCAAAACCGTGAAAGAATGGAGTTGACACCCACCCCTTAAATCGTGGTCTCTGCTGCACGAAACTAGAAGAGAATGGGAAAAATGAATGCTCGCATTGCTTGCTATACTCGCTGGCCCCCTTATACCTCTCTTGGGCAATAACTAATCTGTCTGCTTGCACCTTCAAGAAGCGTCTCCCTTTCCCCCTCTTCACAACAATTAAAAGCATGCAAACTTCGGCCATTCCAACAACCTTCGAAAAGGTTTTTTAATGCAGAATTTTCCGTTACAGATGTTCACAAGTATGGTTAAAGAATGGATTATTCTTTAACATTCAGCCCACATTTCTTTAAAATTAACTACAAAAGCCTACGAGCATTTAATACACGATTTACGGTGTTATTAACTTACAAATATGGTAACGTTAAAATTCTTTAGGGACAGGTGCGTCCAAATGTGTTCGTTGTTTTAAATAAACAGCATTTCAACTGGTCACATCAAAAAGTTTCTTCAAAATCCAGTAAAACTAAATAAAATGGGACTGAAGATGGAACAAAATTATATAGGCTTCATTCCCTTTCTTCAAGTGGATGAAAAGCTACGATTTTTTTTTTTTATATGAATCAGTTTAACTTTAAAATACAGATGCAGTCCTTAAAGGATTAAAGTAGAACCTGTTAGTGCCAGGGACGTGCGCACACTCAAAAATGCAAAAAACTAGTTTCACAACCAACGCTTCCTGGAAACCAATGAGAAGTGAGCCAAGCACATTTAAGTGGTCAGGGCCATGGCCTCTAAACCCAGACATTGAGAGATTAAATACTGTTGCCGTCTTGGCACCAAACAAACATGATTACAGTATTGTCATAAATGAGGGAGGATGTTCAGCATTTGATTTCTTAAAAAACCAATGGAAAGCAGTATTTCATCAGTAATAAAAGATGGCTCTAAAATTGACATGTTTGGAAATACTTTGTTATTTACCTGTACGCTTCCTAAACAAAATCTGTAAACACCTCCCCCCCCCCCCCGACGCCCAGAAAAATTTCTGCTAAAGATCTTGACAATAAAATAAGTTCATCTGAAAATCACTGCAACTACGACTTTCAAGGTTAATTTTATTTTAAGTATGACTTATAACTTTAAAAATGGCTAAAGCGACACCCTACTTTAAAAATGGCTAAAATGACACCCTACTTTTTTTTTTAAATAATACTAACCTCTAGGGTTCCATTGACAGCATGGGCGTCATTTTCCTCCATTTCTGAAAATACAGAAAATAACTCAATCCCACTTCCTCAAATTAAAAACAAGTATAACAAACAATGCGTAACAAGGAAGCACTTATATTTGTGTCAAGATTGTGCAAGAGTCTACGTAAGGTAACACTGCCATAACACATTACTATTTACTCTGTTCGTACTTGTCCAGCTCTTGTAGGTAAACCATATTCTGTTCCAATGGGTTTGCAACGTGCTAAATTTTTCCTTTTACCTTTGCCACTATACACAGCCAAGGATGCCTTTCACGTCTAGGTATGTTCCGCTTCCCTATCCCCGACTCATTAGACCCAATTTCCACGCAGCTCTTCTTTGCACTACTTATTCCATTACACACCCTTGCACATTTCCAATCGAGGTTTTCTTTACGAGCCTTATCCACTCCATACTTTTGGGTTGTAATATTATGCAACTGTCATGTTTTTCAGCAACCAGTGACATTATGCAGTGAAACCTCATTACGTTACCTCTTGGGTCTTTGAAAATAAAACTATTTAACATGATTGTTATAAAAGAACACTTCCGAAATATTGTTGATAAGCCATACAAAGAGGGTAGTTAAGTGTTAGGTGTTAGGCCATGCGAAGTAGAAGAAATGGTTCTCATGCACCGCCGCATCACATAAAAAGCCTCGCATGTTTTTTTTGGGGGGGGATCTGAAAACCATCTTGGCTTGCTTTGCCTACACCTTCTGAAATCACTTTTTTTTTTAAACTCGCCCATTAAAATTGCCCTACATGTTTTTTTCATGTTAAATGATGACGCTAACATAGAAAATACTAACGAAATTGCTACTATGAGAGATCATCTCCACTCGGTAAAAGTTAATTTCAGGAATAGTTTCAATACTTAATCTCTTAACTTCCGGAAACGCACCGTTTCTGCAAATTTGCTACAAATTAGTCTACTGCCAAATTAGTCTACAAATTCAACTATCTTCACCAGATGTTTTCGAAACACTTGAGTCATTCCGGTTTAAGTCTTGGTTCATGTTGTTTTTCGAAACCGTATCAGAGCAAATAAGACTGTGGGACAAAAACTATATGGGATTACGGCATCGTGAATAATTTTAAGCAAGATTTACGCATAAGTGAACTGTTTAAAAACATCGTCAAACGCATCTATGCTAGACAAGACTTGTTCGCATTGCGCGACTAGGGTTTATAAAAGTTAACTTCCCATAAAAATTAACAGTATGCAAAAAATTGTTTGTTTTTCCTTTTAGGGTACATTTACCACAAAATGAGTAATTTTTTTTTTAAAGCCTCATTCCTAACCTATTTGTCAACTTTGTGTGCCCGAGAAATTTTTTTAACTTTGCATGGCCTTATTTCACGTATACCTCTACTGTATGTTGCTAGCTGCAATACGTGTGCACCAACGTCATAGTGTACATAACGGTGAAAATAACTTTTGCAGAAAGTTTTCACGGTGAATCTTGGATGATTACACAACTGCCTCACTGCAAATCATTCTTGTCTTGATAGGCAATATTACTCGGATTTTGGCTAGTTACAGAATGGGCTGGTCCAGTTGTGGACAAACCTGGCAATAAGCAACTCGTTGGCAGTTCTTCTGCACCATACACAGTGCAGCAGTACTCAGTGACTTCAGTACTCTTGAGTGGTGATCCGTCTAGCTTACAACTACAGTAATAGATAAGGAGCCACTCATGTTGCCAAAAAAACAAAACTATGCCGACTAAATAAAGTTGAACGTTTAGATTTCATGACCATCCGAATCTAACATCCATTAGTGAATCATTGCATGCTCGTAGTGGAGTAAATCCCATTACAGTAGACTCTTAATAACAAACCTTCGAATAAGGAACTTTTCCTTATAATAAAGAACACTAACAATTTGGTTGGCCACCTTCTGTTCGTATGGTCAAACACAGTTTTTGTGTGTGTTGTCGGATTATGGCTATGAATTCTGTAACTCTTTCTGAAATGCCTCCCCACCCTGCATCACTCCTTGCATTATTTATTTAACCACCAAATATTACCTTTTCTTTTTTTTTCTTGCTGCTTTTTCGTAAAGATTTTATATGTTTCCGTTTGTTGATACTGCTCCAGCTCCTTAGAATAACGTTCTTTGTCTTTCTCTGCCTCATCTAGATATTTCTGGAATGAACAATTATAAAAGAAATATTTCTACACTTGCCAATACTGCAGCACTTGAATGACACTGAAGCAATGTTCCTGCATTATTCTCCTACTTTGTACTGACAGTTCATGGTCGTCAGACAAACTATCACTTTGCCTACATTACTGCATTGGAGTATCGAGTAAACAAATGACGCTCAAACTCAAAAATGTCAATACTAAGGCTCGGCAGATACCAACTTTGACCGATCCGATCCGATGCTACATCCCCGATACCGATACTTCAATGCATTAGTTCCAGTAAAGTTAATGTTTCTTTCACATTCAGAAACAAAATTTGATGAAAAATTCCGACTCTTAAAGTTCTATGAGCAAGCATCTTGCAGTGACATGCATTTTTTGGAATCTGTTTTGCGTTTTTGTTAAATAATTTGAGAACGTTTGAAGCTATCGCTCAAAAATTAGCACCATTAGAAAGCTCTCGAAAAAAAGGTTAAAATGGTGCATTGGAACATCAAACACGGACAATTTTTGGCGAAGATATCACAAAAACCGATACTGATCCGATACAGATAGTATCGGTGCTGATACCGATGCCAAAATCGGTAACGGCCGAGCCTTAGTCAATACTCATCACGTCAGTATTGCAAATTTTCGATAGGCATTATCCGAAAATTAAATATTCTCAGTCCTCCGACCTTCGCCAGGCAGCAAGAAACGTGTGAACTACAGTCTACATGATTGTATGCAATGTTCTAGATGAATCGTTCTCGATTGAATTTGATCCATCCAGGAGAGTGCATGCAATCATGTAGACTGTAGTTCACACGTTTCTTGCTGCCTGACGAAGATAGGAGGACTGAGAATATTTAATTTCGGATAATGCCTATCGAAAATTAGCAATACTGATGTGATGAGTATTGACATTTTTGAGTTTGAACGTTTACTCTATATTTCTATCACTCAAAGTAGAATGGTCAAATTCTTTACTGCATTGGAGTTTCAAAAAAAGAATTGTAGTAAAATATCTCTAGGGTTTGCTATATAAACTTTTTTGTCTTAAGCGAATGGCTAATGGCTAATGAAACATTTAAAGTGGGCTAATGTGATATAATTTTTATATTCTTTCCTTGGGACTTTGAAATTGCATGCTTGTTTTTCTGAACAAATAAAGGTAATATTCTGAAGAAAGTAAAAATTCCAAGTGCTTTTGCTTGTAATTCAATGCTTAGTATAATCATTTATTTGCTTTGGGTGGATAGCAGTGCCCGACACAACAAACTGCTTTAATAAAACTTCTTTCAAACCGGTGCATTTGTTTAAAGTTACCTGTTAGTCAACAAGAACTTACTTGTTTCTCCTGAGGCGGCAATTTGCTCCATTCATTAGCCAAAAGTTTGGTTATGTCGTGAAATGGAAGTTGAGGATTTTCAGCTCTTGTTTTATCTCGCTGTTCATTAAGGAAGCGCACGTATCCTGTCAGTGGTTGGCGAGGAGCATTAACATCGCGGAGTTTTCTACGTCTCTTGCCTTTAGGCCACCCCTTTTTACGCTGCAATGTAAATAAATCAAGATAATATTAAAGTAAATTTAATGAAGAATTAGCTTGTAAAAACAAAAACTATTATGACGTGCTTGAGAGTTCACTACACGACGAAATTCTTCCATCTTTTAAACGCACAATCTCAAACGAAAACGCTTATACAAAACTTGTGCGTTGACATATAGCAAGATGTAAACCAAAGAAAAACTATCGTAAGCCTGAAGAAGACAGGAATTAATCCTAGTGTGAGATTTAATTCAAAACTCTCGAAAATTTGCAAAAATACTGATTAGCATTTTCCGTTTGAGAGTAAGAGTTTAAAATATGGAAGAATTCAATCGAAGAGTTTGCTGGTTATAGTTTAGAATTAGGGGGCAATACTCAAAAGATTCAAACCAAATTGAGGAGCTGTTTTCTAAACCTTTTAGTTTTTTACCACTTTAGTTTACGACCGCTACAAAATATACATATTTATAAGCTAAATTTACCTAACTTAAAATAAATAGGAAATTGTCTAATATCAATTAGCTCTCAGCCCCCAAATGGAGCCCCAAACAAGCAGACGATTCTGCTATTTCGCTTGCTGAAACCGTATTCGTTTCGCCATTGAAATTGTCTAATTAACTTCCTTTTCAACTAAGGTTTCCTTGAGATGAAAAGCGACAATTTTGCTGGGAAATTCCTTGGCTGTTTTAGACGCTACAATCAACTGAGTACAACTGCATTTCTGGGACCCTTCTCTTTCTGGTGTGTCAGTGCGGTGGAAAACAACGGACCTCTGCGCACCAGACACACCACTAGGTGATGTAAGATCCCGTATGATGGCAAATAGCATGTTTTTGAATCTGTCCCACTAAGTAACACAGTTTCGTCGGATTCTACTACGAGAACTTAAATTCTCCTGCGGGAGTAAGTTCTCTGGTAGAATCTTCAATTTTTTCTTAACTCCCAAAATTGCACAATAAATCGTATCAGCCTATTTAAAATACATATTAGAAACTAATTAAGTTTCTGGTCCTAGAGGTTCTATTTAACCAAATCCACCAATTGTGGGAGTAAGCATATTAGCATATTTAATTTATCTAAAAAGTACTTTCAGATTTAATTAGATTCAATTCAACTCTATTAAAGTTAACGATGGAATT
Organism: Lithobius niger; assembly: GCA_023313725.1. Classification (NCBI taxonomy): domain Eukaryota; kingdom Metazoa; phylum Arthropoda; class Chilopoda; order Lithobiomorpha; family Lithobiidae; genus Lithobius; species Lithobius niger. The sequence continues at coordinate 32,321 of JAHWFP010037037.1, forward strand.
TGCAGAATATTGGATGTGCGTGTTTGGCATCACTAGGCCAGTAACACGAAAGCAAAAAAAAAAATCGGAGTCGCAATTTTTTTACATTTAATCGCATCGCGTGATAAATGTTTGAAAACGAAGTGAGGTTATCAGCATTATTACCTCCGTTTGTTCATGCTGCTGTGACTCTCCTGCATTCGGATTGTTTGACACCACACTGCTATCCGGCTGAAGAATATCCACTGTAAATTGTTTAATTTTATTAGAGTAAATCTGCAAAAAGCAAAGTTAAACCCATGTTCACATTTCTCTTTCCTTACCTTGACTGATATCAGTCACAAATTCTGGGTTATTCAGTGATGATGGAGCAGCACTAAAGTTAGAAAATCCACCATCAACAGCCAAGTCATGACCTTCTTTGGACACTTCGTCAAAGGTTTCCATTCCTAAGCCTGGCATTATTGGTCCACCAGAATGATCCATGTCTTTGACCATGTACTGGCTCTAAAGCTGAACAAATAAACGTAACAATTATTGTACATCCCTGCATGCAGTAGTATATGCTTTTTTTTTTTGTAAACAGCAGTTATTTGCACATACTGTCCACAAGAAGAGACAATGAACTGCCATATTTACATACAGTTCGACTAATAGCCAATTGGACTAGGCTATGTTACTCAAAATAAGGAAGGAGACAGTTCATCACATTTCAAATTGCCATCTGTGCCTATTTTTTCTCATTGTATATTTTTTGTTGTTGCTTTTTTAAACTACTGTAAAAATACACGGTTCAAGTGGGGAGGCTTGATGGTTGACATCAGCAGCTTTCGGCAGTAGCTGACAGTAGAAAAGGCCTTCCTGAATTCACTGATTAAAAAGTCTAATCCTTCCACGATAACTGTTCCAATCAGCCGAATGGGTAGACTTCAACCCTATAACAATGAGAAAACCAATTCGGAGGTGGGGCACAACTACTTTGTTTCTGCTTCATTTTTTTCCATGGCAACAACCAGAAAATAAATAAAACACTAGAAGAACTGGTTGGAAATAACTCGCCACTGGTTAAGTACTAGCAACCTTCTCACTCCTGTAAAAACACAATCCCGTAAACTCTTCCTCTTCCCGAAAGAAACAAGAAATCTCCAGTCCACGAAAGCAACAAATGTTGATAGTCGAAGACGCAATGCGAGTGAGTAAACTGCACAGTGTAGGAAGCAGATAATTGCACTCTACTACTGAGACAGCAACACAATAATCTAGTTACACAGTCAGTACAATAAATCGCACATTAAATGCCTTTTGGCAAAATTGGGGGGGAGGCAGTGCATTAAATAATGCTTAACCCATTTTCTAATCTTACTTCTGTCCACGGAGGGTTTTAACTCCATCAGAGAAAAGTCTGCAATTATGCTATCATTCACATATGGGATCTCTATTCAGTATAACGCTAATGCAATGCTTTTATTCACACTTATTCATAAATTTAGTTTATTAGATCATCACTCCACCAAACTTAGAAAATTCTACCAGAAAACTAACATAGTTTTTGTAGGAAAATTGGAATTCTCCCACCGGGCGGTTCTACCGACAGCTTTTACATCATCTACTGCCGACCGATCCGATGCAGTAGTGTGTCCAGAACGCAGGAAGCCAGATGAAGATAGTCGGCATTTGAACACTAGGGATAGACCGATATTAATATTGGTATCGGTATTTACAGATATTATCGGTATATTTTGTGTATCGGTACTGGATCTGTATCGGTGTTTATTTACCGATATTTTAGCCGATACGACCAACTTCCGTGCGCGCTGGCTACTTCACCTAGCTTGAGAGAAACCTTTCCTGCATAGCATCGCTTGTATCCCATGACGTCATCTGCACAGCAGCTTAGTGAATTCAACGCGTGTGCATTGCCAGATTCAGGGTGGCGTCTTGGGATTAGGCCTACCTGCGGTGTACGTTGTGTTTTTTTTTTAATGTCGGAAGGTACACCTGTGGATCTGACACCACTGATAAAAAAAAATTAGTAATTTACTTTTCTTGCACACCAGTTTCATAATGATGAAATAGGAGTTTGACTTCCTGACCCATTGACTTTTTTTTTTAAATCGATATCGGTTATCTGTAACGGTGTATCGGTATCTGTATCGGATCGGCTTGTGGGGGAAAAATTGGTATCGGATCGGATCGGTCGATCCCTATTGAACACATAACAACGGGTGTTTAACGACTCGAAAATTTGCAGCAACGTAAATTAGTTGCAAGTCTTTATTGAAGTTTGAGTATTTTCATAAATCATGAGTTGTACACTTCAATGTAAACGATCCTTTACTGCCGACCTCTGAATAAAACAGCCAACCACCGATTCACTGTGTCACTTCTCGTCCAACACTTCCTTAACATGCCATTTCTGGTCTCTCACATTTACTTCCACCTTCTTCTATACTTCACTTTTGAGCAAGGCAGCACAACTTGCTCCCAGGGAGGTGGTAGAAGTGGTCGGATGCTTAGAGAATTCCAGGTTATGTTTTCTGGTAGAATTTTCTAATTCGCAGGCGTATCTCTCTATCAGTTGTACCAATGGGCCGATTGATTTACGCAATTCTGCCTACTCCAATGTCCTGCACCGCAGGATCCGTCCCGCTGCCTCCCTTACACAATGAGCCTAGAAAGTCTTCTCTGCACTCCAATTTTCCCACCTGACAATCTGTGCTGGCGAAGCACCGGGCTGCCAACCCAGCCACCATCGCAGCCTGGTCGAGCGACCTGTAAAGACTTTGGTCTCAATTCCTGTGTACGCAGGCCCGTCAGAAACCACATAGAAATCGTTCGCGACATTACCGGAGCATGAGGTCTCTCAACTCACAAACAAGAGTGGAGACTTCGGACCCAGCTTCTGAGCCCTCACATCCTGGCACCGCACTATACACCTGATATACATCTAACAACGTCCACTTTCTTATCCTGCAGTCCTCCACCGGGCCACCTGCCCTCAAATCCTCCACCGACACACATTGCTTGATAAGCGCAAGTGACTCACAGGCACCGCCAGCTACCGCCCGCACTCTCTTTCCCAGCTACAATTCTCAAACTACTGTCACTTACAGCAGCCTCTGTTGCTGACGGCACACAGTCCACCCTCTTGGAACTGCTAACCTTCTTCTTAAACACTTGCATACACGCTTCCGAAAATCACAATTCACCCAAAAAATTAAATCGACCTCAAGAGATATCCGCCGACGTCAAAAAGTGGAGTATAGAAGAAGGTGGAAGTGAAGGCGAGAGACCGGAAGTGGCATGTCGATACAGTGATGGACTGGAGCGACACGGTGATTAAACGTGGTTATATTCAGGGTCGGCAGTAGATGACATAAAACCCATCAGTACAACCGCTAGGGAGGATAGGTTGGAGAATCCGACATAATTCACAGTTAAAAGCAATTTCTAACCACAAAAATTGTCCTAATTACACGATTGGAGGCCATTGCATGCTGAAACCACAGCAAAGCATTTACTTCGTTCCAGTACATCTTTCATCAAACTTATATTTCATCCAGGAGTGAATGATCGCTCATCATCCTTCCACGACAGTAATCCACACATACAATCATTTAAGAGGGGTGGATGTTAGCTTAGCCAAAGCTTGCGGAATTTTATTTAGAATGCTTTTACCAATTAGCTTACGTTAAAAGCAAATTTAAACAATTTAAAAGTTAGTTGAGGGTACACGCATGAAAATATTTGCCACTTCATAGTACAAATTGACCACAAATAGTCTACCCCTCTTGGAAAATGTTTCCTTCATCAAATCTCAGTCGTTCAGACACACAGTCTGAGTGAATAAGAATAAACAATATCAAAAAAGACTGAAAGACAATACCTTGAGTGTACTGGGAAAATCTGTCTACTGTGGACTAGACAAGAGTACAGTAGACAATACTAATCATAACTGAACGGTAACCATCTTCTGAATCCTACAATAAACAAAAACCAAAAAAATTGCATGAAAACTTTAATAACTCAAAGAGTACCTGCACGAGCACACTCGTCACAGAACTGGCAGAGTAGGTAGTAAACAAAAATAAGCTCCTGTTCCATATATTTTTAGCAGAACCTTGCTTACTGGCCAATAACCTTAAAAAATGTACACGTCATCGGGTCAGTTGATACTAAAATTAACTAGCCATTTGCCATTACGGTTACCTAGCTTACTCGCGATCAAAATCAATGTAAACGATGACGTAACTCTCCAATTATGGACTTAAACTGTGAGATTTGAGAGCACATGTAATTTGGAATGCAGCGCCGCAAACTACCCGATTCTAGTAAAGTATGGTTCTCAAGATGACAATCTGACCATCAGCAATTTTTGTCACAGTTGCCATTTTGGCGAGGAGCACTAAAAATTAAGTTGAAAATGCTAAATTTTCGTGAAGGTCTGACTGAGCAACGAGCAAAACACTATTTCCATGCAAAGTTGCCTAGGCAAGAATGTTTAAGTGACATCTAAACCGAGCTCATTCCAAAAAATGGACTTGCCGAACTGTTCGTCGACGAACAATCATGAGGAAGTGAGCAGTGATGTGGCAGCCTGACGAAGACAGTCGTACTTCTGAGTTCTGAGCCCCTCCAACTCCAGAAAAACCTGACTGTCAAAAATTTGCAAGGCCATTGGAACGGTAATATCCTTTCCTTTGAAATCTAAGCATACAAGACGTAAACATGGACTCAAATTTCCAAAGTAGGCGATGTGACATTTTAATTACACCGAGTTTTCGGCAGATCACAAAAGTACATTACTAGTTGTCTTCAGCCTTCATCAGGCAAACGGATCTTGCTAAACACACATCCTATCGAGTCATGCATTTTTGAAATGTAGCTTTGCACGAGTCAACAGTCAGGCAGGCTGATAGTGGCTCCCTCTCTGTCTTTGTTCGGCATGAGTAGGAAGCTCTTTCATTTCTCTGAGCCCGTGTTTCAATTTTGGCCACACTTTGAAGCACTGGTTCGTGAATGTTCATCAGTTGGTAACCATGGTAACGAAGGTGTTGGATTGCGAGAGGGGGGGGGGATTGAGGCTTAATGGCGCGTCGACAACTTGGTCATTAGCGCCAACCTCAGTCACAGTGCAGTGGTCCGGGTTGCCACTGCACCACACATTACAGAGATGTTATTCAAACCCCTAATCTAAATCTTGTCATACATCTGTACCTCCTGCAAAAATTGAAAAACACCGGACAGGAGGACAGACTTATCGCCCAATTGACGCGCAATGTCATGCGGAAGATGGAACCGACGACGAACACCATCAAGATGGCGACAATCAACAAGTAAGTGCCGGACCGTAAGTGGCCGCCGACACCAAGAACATTCAGGAGGGTCAACCCCCCGCAAAAGGAAACAGTGAGTAAGCCGGGTGTGACCAATCCGCAAACGGGCCAACACAACCTCCTCACGGCGACTACGGCGACACGCCGAGTGCCACTCCTCGACAGTGCCTTTAATGGTCCGTAACTTATTACCGTCTTGTCTGTCCCACAAGGTTTGCCAAAAAGCGTGTAACCTCAGACGCAGAGTTGGAAAGGCATCTGAGGGAACAAGGCTGAGATCCCTACCGAGAGGGCCAGAAAGGGCCCCTTTCGCAGCAGAATCAGCTTGTTCATTCCCTGCTATCCCAACATGGCCCGGGATCCAGCAGAAAAGCACGGTTTTCCGCTGGCCAGGCAAGCGGGAAAGCAAAGCTTGGACACGTTGTGTCAAGGGGTTCCGAGGATTGTAATTCGCCAAGGACTCCAGGGCACTCATGGAATCACTAAAGACAATGAAATGCGTGCCCTGAAGGTCAAGGATCCATTCCACCGCCAAACCAAGAGCCAAAAGCTCTGCAGAGAACACAGAATAGCCTGATGGAAGGCGATGGGCAATCGTTACACCCTTACACACACAAGCACACGCCACGCCAACGTCGGACTTCGACCCATCAGTAAACAGGCGCTGACATTCCATTGCTCTCAAATGTGCATTGTTTGCTGTATTCGATTTGATCATTACTTTCGTTTTACTCCACGCTTTCTTGGGTAGAGTTTTCATGTTGTGAACAGCAATGCTATTTTTGTTTACTTTCACCTTAACGTCTCCAATGTGTTTGCAATCCCTCTGGTTTTTAGACGATCAGGTTGTTAAGGAAGGAAAAGGACTTGAATGGATACCATTCCAGTAACCAACACAAACGGACCGGGGGGATTGAGGTTTAATGGCGCGGACAGGGGCATGCCGTATGCGTCAGGCCATCCGAAGGCAGCACTGAATGCAACTGTGCTGAATGAAATGAAAAGTAAAACTGCGATCAAAAGCGAAGAAAGCAACCAATCGATGGTTCCAAATGGTGAAACTAAAATTCTTAAAAGTTGCGATAGCCAGCCACGATCATGAACAGCACAATTACTAAAGCCAGAAGAGGGAAACGATCCAAGACATCAAAGAGAGTTCGACAACAGGACAAACCGTGGGAAGTGATTACATATTCAGGTAGGTGTAGTAAAATGATCCAGAGAGAGCTTCACCAACAAGTAATTTGATGCTTCTTCAGGAACCAATCTACCCTCATGAACAAACTTAAAGGTACTGATGTATAAGTACAACCAACAAACCTCAGATCCTTGCCTTGCCGGTTGCATCTGCAACAATTTTTTTTTAATTTTATTATTAAGTGTTTTTAAGAATGTACATTTGAATCTTGGATTAATAACTACACTTTCGTTACGGGATAACTCACCTGCTAGACTTACCGTTCAAGCAACGCGTGCAAAACTACGGACAGAGCCTGGACAGAGATTCTAGTTTCTTAATTTTGCCATGAAAGTGAAACCTGCGGAAAAGACGGTTGAGCCACGTGACCAAAGCCTGCCTCAGAACGTAGTTAATCAAGCGCTATTGAACCGGCAGCCCTGTCAGCGTTTCACTTTCATTATCAACACGGTAAGTTCAGCGTACAAACAATCATTCTGGCATTCACCCACTTCAAAACTATATATGGATACAATTTTTGCTGGGAATTTTTGAAATGTAATACCATGAATGTGTGGTTTGCCGCACTGTCGGGAATCAATCTATCAGCTGCCGTGAGCGCACGACACCACCATCTTGGATTTGCCCGGAAGTAGAGGTGGTGAAGCTTTAGTTCGTAATCGCTTCCTACAGATGGAGCAGCACATTTTGATCGCGCGAGCTATAGATGGAAAGTTGCGCAGATTTCGGAGAGAATGAATAGGGCTTGTTTGAATAAGGATGATTTACCCTGCATTTTTATTTCTTTTTCCATGTTTTTATTGTATCTTTTTATTCATGTTAGCTGCTCTTTTAATTTCGGACTGGGTATAAGTGGGGGATACGCTCCCTTCTCTGCCCGATACAGTTTCTTTGCTGCATAAATGAATTTATTATTATAAGAAAAAACGAGGAACAAAACAAACCGAAGCAACCAAAAGCAGGCAGAAATGATCCCACACAAGTACAATACAAGGTCAAAAACAAGGGAACTGCAAAGAGACGACCCAAAACAGCAAGATAACGACACGATAGAATTTGTGACGACTCAGGGACTTGTGGACGATTGAATTCAAGGAATATCTCAAAAGCCAATACACTTCTTACTGCATAGGTAGGGGTCTATGCACTGAACACATATTAGGCACTTAAACACAGGATTAGGAGCTTGGTTTGGTCCTTAGAGTCCAGAGAGTCAACCTTTCGAGTTGCCTCTCCTTCACCAACTGGCCCTTTGATTGTCCAGCCCTCGTCTTTTATACGAGAGGAGAACAATAGAAGTGGACTGAGGCATTACGTCACATGACTAGCTAACAGGCGCGAACTGGTCCCAACTGATTGAGCAGCGTGGTTGGCTCATTACCCGGTTGTTGGGCGGAAGTTGACGCCAAGCAGCTTATGTAACTGCAAGGTGCACCACGAGCGTTGACTCGTGTGGCGCCCTGCTACACGTAGATAGCGGGTTACAAATTAAGAACAACAACAAACCGAACAACAGGCAGACGATACAAATTTCTTTTCCCCAACTGACCAAAACAAGTGCAGATGTCTACACGGTCTCCTGCGTAAGATGCAATAGCATCTACACAGGGGAAACAAAAAGGCTTGCCAGAGGGTTTCGAACACATCGAAGAAGTCAAGAAGAAAGTAAGAAAAATGGCATTGCTGTTCACAACATGAAAAACTCAACACAAGGTTGCATGAAACCAAACGAAAGTAATGCTCACATCAATACAACAAACGAGTCACATTTGAGAGCAATGGAATGTCGCGCAATCCAACATCTTTGTTACCATGAACCATGATTACCAACTGAGATGAACATTCACGAACCAACGCATCAAAATGTGACCAAAATCAAGAGAAGCCTCGCTAAGAAATGAAGAGCTTCTTGCCCACTCATGAAAAAATAAAGACGTTGAGGGAGCCACTGTCAGCCCTGCCACACAGTTGGTTTATACAGAGCGAAATTTCAAACACGTATGAGAATATGTTCTGCAAGACCCATGTGCCTGATGAAGCTGAAGACAAATAGTAGGCTAATGTACTATTGTGACTGATCAGCCGAAAATTCGCTAGAAAATCAGTATTTTGATTAACCTTTCGTCATAGCGTGACCAGTACTATGAAATATTTGAATAATTTTAAAACTACAATCTTCCTCCATAATCGCACATTTCATACAGAAGACACACATGAAAGGATAAATCTCGACTGCATTTGCAGATTTATTTACCTTCGCAAAGTATTCCAGTGGTCTTGAATTCGGAGCGTTGTCCCGTCTTCCAACGGCGGTCACAAGACGTCTTCCCCAACTCCAGCGGTTTCGACACTCGCTGTACACGGCCGTGTGCCGATCATTTGTAGTTGGTTGCCTCCGGGAGTTACTAGTCCATCGCTAGAATCAGTTTTGGTCCCTGCCTAAAACTTTCCCTATCTAGTGGACTAGCCTAAAAACACCCACTCGTGAAGCACACGTCTTGACACGACCACATCTTGTTTACCAAGCCATGCACGACAACACACTGCACGTGTCATAACAATGTCGTGGCTCACTCCTTTGCAGTCTGGGCACGAACCGCCAAAACGGTTCGCGCCATTTTTCCTAACATAACCCCCACTCGTGGCCAGGCTGCAAAACCTGAGTGGGGTCTCACTCCCTAGTGAGTGGTCCGCCTCACTTCTAAGACAGACACTTCTGGAGGTCTCGTCGACTTCTGTCCCGGACAGTTGCTTGTCGACCTCTTCATTAGCTTGACCTCTTCGAAAAGCTCCTTATCTTGCAGAGACATCTCCTTCTGCTTGTCCGGAGGGGCCTTTGCCCAGCGCATCATGTACCCGCTGTGGTCAACATGTGGCATCAGGTTTCCGTCTGCGTCCTTGACCCACTCGATGGTCAAAAGGTTGTACCTCTCTGCGAAGTCTTTCGCCAACCTTGGAGACGGTTCGCTCTGCGATGCAATCTTCCTTGCACCTTCAGCTTGTGCTTTGCGGTGTGCTTCTGCAAGGGCTCTTCGTTGCCTCTTTGCCGACCTAGGCGACAACTTGCGTCGAAGCTTAATCTCTTCGGTACTTATACCGTTATGTCCTTGTACTTTTACAACACCTGTCTGGTCCCGGTTCACCACCACTCTTCGTACTTGAGATGGCTTGTTCATCGTTGGCCTTTTCTAACTCTGGTCCTCCGGGAACCTGCTGCACGTCTGCAACTTCTGAATTGGGTGCTCTACTCGTCTCTGTAGATGAAGTGGCCCGTTTATCTTCCGCTACTATCTGGTTGCGGCTTTCCCCCACTATCGCTTCCTTGGCTTTGTGGTTAACAGGAACATTATCCTCGGGCTGCGTTACAGCATTCTCACTTCTTAGCACCTCTTCATGGTCCACCATGACTGGTTGCATGGTATCCATACCACGACTTCTGAATGCCAGTTCCAAAACCTTTCCCAAAGCTCCTGAATTTGTTTCACCACCTCGAGCCAATCTCTTCCCACAGTCAATCGCAGTTTGTACACGTTCTTCCAAACGCTCACAGTACCTGACGAAAGTGTTGGTGGTGGGATCAGTCCTCCTTATTGACTGTTTACCTTCCCCCACTATTGGCTTGGGTGGTACGTGTCGACACTGGTTTTCCATGAACGGTTTACCACTCTGCTTCGACTTCCCCTTCTTCTCAGGCTTGCTTTGGTTTCTGCTATTTTGCAGTCGCGCCAACGTGGGAATCCTGAACCACATTGACTTGGCATGTTCCACCTTCGAGGATGATTCGTCTTCCAATGTCGAATCTTGCTTGGACTGCCTTCTCCGACATTCTCTTGCAAAATGGCCCTCTTTTTGGCAGGCAAAACACTTAACCTTGTGCTTCGGCTTGGATCTTTTCTTGCCTCTCTTGTCTATGACGTTTGGACTTCGCCGAGTTTTGATAAATAATGACCGTATGTCATCCTCATTCTTCTCCTCATTCAACGCAGCACCCTTCTGTGCTTCTTCCCGTAGAAAACTCTCCACATCTCTAGGCATGTAGTTTTCATCTCTGAACGAGTCCGTTTTCAGAAGAACTTTATCAAACGACCTTGGTAGGTTACCAAGCATGATCAGCGCTCAAACTCCTCAGTCAGACCTAGGCAATCAACGCTTTTAGCTACTTGCACTAGTGTTTTCATTCGTTGAAGATATGCGTTAATATCCTCGTTTTTCTTCATCCGGCACTGAATTAACTCACGGAATGCACATAATTTACGTAGCCTTGTCCCTTCGGCAAACCTTTCCTTCAGAATATCCCACAGTTCTTTAGGGTCACTAACATGAACGTACGTTGTCTGCAAATTCTGTGACATTGTTAGCATTAACGTGAGCGTACACTTTGCCAGACCTTCTTCATATTCCCTTCGTTGTGGGTTTCCATCCGCTGGTTTTATTGCCGATCCATCGACATATTTCCAGAAGTCCTTGTGACGTAAAACCAATTTAACTGAAGTGGCCCAGGCATAATAATCCCATTTATTTAGCCTTTCGATGCCGAAGGCGTACAAGTTGTTTATTTCCTCCGTCAGTGCCATTCAAGCATACGCACGCTTGACCTTGAAAAAAAACTTGCGATCGACGATCTACGGATGCAGTTAAAGTAAAACGCACATATTTTTCTCCTTTACAAATGCCAACGTGATCAATTACTAATAAAAATATAATTACTTTTAACTTCTAATTACGACTTCTGGTAATTACTCTGGAAGCTCTCTTCCGTTCCGCTTCAATCGTTTCGCCTCTTTTTTTTTCGTCCGTCTCAGCTTCCAAAACAAACAAGATGGCGGCCACGGGATTCCCGGTCCTTTCTAGGCTTCGTTCTAATGCCGCCCGCCGACGTTTTGGGTTAGATGGGACTCAAATTCGCCTTGAATTCTTGCGGTAACTGGGCCCATAACTCTTTGAAAGGATAAATCTCGACTGCATTTACAGATTTATTTACTTTCGCAAAGTATTCCAGTGGTCTTGAATTCGGAGCGTTGTCCCGTCTTCCAACGGCGGTCACAAGACATCTTCCCCAACTCCAGCGGTTTCGACACTCGCTGTACACGGCCGTGTGCCGATCATTTGTAGTTGGTTGCCTCCGGGAGTTACTAGTCCATCGCTAGAATCAGTTTTGGTCCCTGCCTAAAACTTTCCCTATCTAGTGGACTAGCCTAAAAACACCCACTCGTGAAGCACACGTCTTGACACGACAACATCTTGTTTACCAAGCCCGGCATGACAACACACTGCACGTGTCACAACAATGTCGTGCCTCACTCCTTTGCAGTCTGGGCACGAACCGCCAAAATGGTTCGCGCCATTTTTCCTAACAACTCACACAGTCATGCTAATTTGGCAAACAGCAAGAATGTGACCAGGATCCTAATTTTACCTTTGAAGTGCCTGATGATAGTAGATTATAGTTTTAAAATCATAGTGTGATTTTGGAACTATTAGATCAAACCGTTATGTAGAGCTGCGGACGTGGTGCTTGAACAGTAAGTGTAATAAGCGAGCTCTCTAGTAGTTAGTTATTCTTTCACGGACTAACTACTCTAAGGACGATTTACTATATCGAAAGTGTGCCGACATTCTGTTGACGACCCCAGAGTCAGTTCGAATTTTATGGGGGCCGCAAGACTAAGCGAGTAATGCGAGCGAAACAAGAGTAGTATTTGACAAGCAGGGAGATTTTAGCCCACACTGAGCAAGGTAGGTCCTGCAGCCAGTCTCCCGACAGTTTCTCGAGGACGAGCATTGCGTGGCGGCCGTGGTAAGCAAGCAGATCATCCTTCTCAAAGAGTTATTTCGTCCAAGGTCGGAGCCTGTTGAAGAAGAACATGAACACACCTATAGTGCTCGAAATACGGTGATTTCAGGGATCGGCCAATATGACTTTTTACCGATACGATACCGATGAAGGGTAAACCAATCCGATACGATACCGATAATAATAATAAAAAATCACGACTAAAAAATTTAATTTCATACAAAAAAATGCAATTTCGGTTTCTGGTTTTGCATGGGTTCCAACTGTTTGAAAATGTCAAGTTTCAACTGTTGAGATTATCCAAAAAGTTCTGTATAGCAATAACAGCATTTCTACTTTTATTCCTACTTATGACTTCAGTACATTTATCTTCTCAGTTAAAACTTGGAGCATTGAACTGTCACCTGCTGCATTCTCATTACAAACTGAGCAAATAGCTTTGCTTTTCTCACTTGGGTATTGCTTTTGCCGCCCTTGGTGTCAGTTTTGCAGGGAAGACAGTTGCGTTTCTTAGCGTAACAAATATCTGTATCGGAAGCTTTATAGCGGTCCGATACGGCAAAAACACCGATAAATACAGATAATACCGATATCAATATCGGACTATCCCTAGATGATTTGTGGATGTAGGATTAAATAACTTGGCTGTTCCAGGAGACAGGTATCCACAAGTTTAAAACAAACAATGAGTTTAATTTTCGAGTGAACTACATTTCTGTTGGTCGCCTAGAAAAATGACGAACAACATTGCAATGATGGTTGAATCTTTGACTAATAACTACACTTTCGTTTTGGGATTACTCACTTGCTAGACTTACCGTTCACGCACCGCGTGCAAAACTCCGGTTGAAAGACTCTAGTTTCTCAATTTTGCCACGAGAGCGCAAACTGTGGGCTACGCGGAAATGACGTTTGAGCCACATGACCAGCGCCTGCCTCGTGTAGAGGAGCGCAGCTAAATAAAGTGTAATTGAACTGGCGGTCCAGCCAGCGTTTCACCCACTTTACTGTCAATGCATAGATTTTTACCGAAATGTATAATGTTATGAATTTGTCACCTTAGCGTCATCGAATTTACCAAACTTGACGTAGCATTGTGTTAATTTACGTGGTGTTAATGTTATCTTGCCTCCGTAACATAATTTGTTCAGTGGGTTTGAAAACGAAACAGAAACCAATGCAAAATGGAATGCAAAATAAGTAAACACAGAACCAGTTAAAAGCAAAGTCAAGCCGTCGACAGGCGTTCACCCACTTCAAAACTCGATATGGATACAATTTCTTTTTGGGAATTTATGAAATGTGACACCATGCATATGTGGCTTGCCATACTGTCGGGAATCACTCGAGCAGTCGCCGTTAACGCACATCACCACCATCTTGGATCTGCCCGGAAGTACACGTGGGGGCGTTTAGTTCGTAGTCGCTTCCTACAGATGGCGCAGCACGTTTTGATCGCGCGAGCATTCAATGGAAAGTTGGGCAGATTTCGAAGCGAGTGAATAGGGCTTGGTTGAATTATGATACACGCATTTCCCTTACATCTATACTGGTGATACTTACAAACACAATAAAAAGTCCAAACAGTTTAAAAAAACCCAGCAAATGACAATAAGCGGCCCGCCATTTTGAAGTACCAAGCATGCACCACTGATCTTTACATTCTGGTTATTGGAAGTGCATTAAAAATATTTTGCCAATTTACACCAATGGAAACTTGGCAAAATGTTTTTAATGCATTTCCAATACCCATAATGTAAAGATTAGTGGTGCATGCTTGGCATTTCCAAAATGGAGGGCCGCTTATCATTTGCTAGGTTTTGTAAACTGTTTGGACGTTTTATTATGTGTTTGTAAGTATCACCAGTACAGATGTAAGGGAAATGCGTGTATCATAATTCAATCATCATTGTAATGTTGTTTGTCATTTTTGTAGGTGACCAAGGGAGACCTGGTTCTCTCGAAAATAAAATTCATTGTTTTGTTATGAACTTGTGGATAGCTGTCTCCAGGAACAGCCAAGTTGTTTACACCTTTAGTGCTTTAGTCTAACAATACACGGTACATGAGAATACGGGCAGCCTTCGCGGCTCCTTCCCGACTGCGCCAATGCATCTATGCTAGCAACTCTACAGTGCCTTTAGTATGGGGAATTTGTTCAGCTCATAATTTTAGATAATTCTACAGCAACATGGATCTAATCGTTGAGAAGAAATCTATTTTTCCTATAATATAAGCCCAACATAGTGAACGCTAGCCGTCAAGCCCAAGTGTTGTTTTTTTTTTTTTTGTGTGAAGCAGGTCAGAGTTATTGCTTCGTGAACTAGTGACAATCGACCACATAATTACGAAGTTGTGTTACTACTGCAGAAAGCTCACCGCTATCGGAGACTAAACGAGTTACCGGCAACTACTTTTTTTCTGGCAGCGTCTAGTCTACACTGACGGATTACTTGTCAAGCCCAAATAGAGCGGTAGCCAAGTTGCAGTTATACTTCAACTAACAACGAATACTGTAACGGAGGTGACTGAACTTGCTACATGGATGCCACAGAAAATATCTGGTACCTGCCGTAACAATAATTACTTACTAGATTATTTATCAAACGTAAAAGGCAATGCCAAAACACAATAAACATCCTCGCAGTCGCACATCCAAGGTGAACGAGTTAAGTTTGCGGACAAAGATCATATTTTGTGGCATACTTGTGATGCAACCTACAATAGAAACCTTTACATATGAACAGCAACAAGCCTTTCACTTTTAACTTACCAGCCAAAAATCCTTTATATGTAATAGATAACGAATAATATCAGCGAAAACAAACGTGGTCGCAGAATTCCACTGTAACCGGAAGAAGCCTTATTTCATTAACCGGAAATAGACGTCTCGCGCGCACAAGAAATAGTTCCGGTGTCCAATGAAACAAATGACATGTAGTCAATTTTAATTCCGAAATCTATTATGATAATGTATTAAACAACCGCAGCATGAGCAAAGTATTTGTTTACATCACACGTAGTGCAATTACTAAAGAAATGTTTATATTCATACGCCACCAATTAAAGTTGATTAAAAATATGAACAATTAAATACGAATTTGTGGCAAGTTAACTTCAATTCAGAAAACACCTGCTGTTAAATAAAAGTAATGTGCTGTAAAATGATGATTTATTTTACGATCGTACTTACTTTTCTCCGTAAAAGACTATATATCTTTGCAAGAATTAGGCTGACGCGCTTTTAAGCCATTGTGAGTAAACCACGCTACAGCATGAGGACGATCAAGTCAAGTCAGGTAACGCATTTTACACCAATATAAAAAAAAATTATACGTACAGTTTTCTTATTAATCGTTAATAAATAGACAATTTTAGTTATTTATTTTTTCGAGAGTAATTTATAGTTCATACAAATACGATGGTTCGATAAAACCCTGATTGAACAAGGCTAACCTAGGTTTCGATTCATTTCTTATTTAGTTTCGATTAACGGTTTTAACGCAAATGGACACCCGGGAACTTCGGAGGAAAAAGCAGCAAAATCAAACTGGACGAAAAAGCATCCTTTCGTTGGTAACAACTTCAGGAAGTTCGACGACGGTCAAGTAAGTTCAGATAATTTGATTTATAATAGTTTGTACAGTTTTACAAGCCCTTCTGTTTTGATGTCGAGCTAAGGAAAGTGTTTGCTGTTTTTTTTATTTTTATTTTTATTATTTAGGCTATTTCAAACCGTTATAACGGTTTTTGCTTTCAATTTTAATCGCGAAGAAATTTTCATTACTTGATTGTATGTAATTGTTGTTGGGTTGTATTGTTAGGCAATTATTTGTAGCGCCTGCTTTGGGGCAGATAACCCAGTTTGGGTTCATGCTCCCTAAAAAACAAACAACAAGCGCATGTTTTGTGCACTTTGTATGGGTGACCACGCAAGGAGTTGATCGTAAACTTTGATTATTCAGTCCTCATTGTTGATACACATTGTTACATGACAGCCGATGAGAGCGTGTATTAGTAGCCGGTAGCCTTTACTGTTAATGTTTGATCTCAAACTCCCATGTTAAAGCCGAAATTTCGACGCTTAATTTTTCTGTTGCCTTTCTATATTTTTCACTAAATATTTATTGGACTTGGTGAACATGTGTACCAGCTTTTATTAATTTCCGGTTTGGCACATCGGAGATCTGGACTTGAGCTGGAATAGTGATTTTCAATTTTGGCTTGTTCTTGTACGCACCATGGTTCGCACGACACGTTTCTGCTTCGCTCTCTCTACAGATCAAGCTATTTGTCATATAAAGCTGTTTCTTAGCTCATTTTACAGGTATTGCTCCGTAGATGTGCCCTTTCCATAAGGTCTTTTCTAATTGGTCAAGTGATAAAGAGGTTAGGGAGCTATAAACCATCAGATTGATTGTTTTACATTGTTTTTAGCATTGTTATTATTCAACAATGCCATTCAGCATACGCCGGATGCATGGCGTAGACTAAAGATTAAGCAAATGCTAACAATGACGGTGAGCCAACAATTCACCCGCATGTGAAGAAGAAGCATTATCCTTATTACGAATACATTTATATCTAGACGCGCCAAGTTAGGCAACAAACATCACAACAAACATCACATCAATTCAATTGTTGAGGTTGTAAACCATTGTAGCGCGACGTCATAGCGTCAGTGTCTTATATCTTGAAGCATAGTTGGGCCCATTTCAGGTCTGCGGCCTTGCAGTGCTGGAACCACCGGTTCTCGTCAGATCACCGAAGTTAAAGGCACATAAATCCCTCCGTTCTGGCCGCTTTACTCTGCGTCACCTACGCTAAAATATAGTTCAAACGACCGCAGCGCGCATTGCTCTAGGCATTAGTCATACTCATTTCGGGGCCGCTGCAACGTGACACATCGTACGACCAAGTCGCACTCTTGAGCGAAGGATTAATAATCCTTCCTCCAGGGCCGCGGCTTGCCAGCGATGTGGCGGGAGTTATTTACCGCTCGGACCGAGCCGTTTAAAACAAGCCTAATAACATTCACGCGCCACTACTGACATCTGCATCGTACCCTTAGACTAGCAAATGAAAGGTAAATCAGTTTATATAAAACTATTTCCGGTAATGTATCGAGTGAAACTGTTAAAATATACCGGAGGGAGTTATGTGCCTTTAAGCAGCATTGGCCCCGATTGGTACTTGGGTGGGTGACCTCCTGAGAATCCATTCCGGGTGTTGCAGACATAGGGCCTTAGGGCTTCGTCGGGCAGATGACCGGGTGCGGTTAACGCTCGCTAAAATCCTTTGGAGGTACTTGGGGAAAAATAATAATGCGATACAAAAGCTTAAATTGTGTTGAAATCGCGAGCAATGACCCACCTGACAAAAATTAACTCGTGTTTGAATGCCAGCTAAGCTGCTTTCAATGCAAAATCTGCCCCTCAATAACGTTGAAAATGCTAGTCCGCTCATCCCCATGTTAAATTCCATAGGGTGATTATTCATCGATTCTGAGATAACGGGAAGGCTTCCAGCTATGGACGAATGGGTGCAGTACAATACGAACTGCGTACCTTTAATGGTTTGGAGCCTGGGGAAGTAACAGGGATGGCGTGGGAGGGCGCGTAATTACGAAAATATTGTTATAACCATTGTTAGTATTGTCGGCATCGTCTCTCATTGGACGGCCAAAGTTCCAACAATGTGATCGTGTCCTAGGCACACACTAGTGTATCGCGATAAATCTAAACAACGTTACAAAGAAATTGTATTCACGTCCAATTCACGAAAAATAAATTAAGTGTAAAAACAAAGCAACATAAACAAAGCCAAAAACTGGTAAGGAGGCCACCAAGTTGAGAGTGGTTCGGTCCTTCAAAAGAGTGATATCAACACACCAAAACTAATTAAATACAACAAATTACAACAAAATTAAAACCAACCCAAAAGCCAATAACGAGGTGATTAAGTTGAGTATGGTTCGCCCTATAGGCAAAAGGTAGTAGCAAATTGTTGAAAACCAATTCTTGTTGACGTGGCACTTTATTACTCATCTGCACGGTAGTGGAGTTGAGTCAATACACAATTTAAAAAAAAGGAGTGATATCATATCAAAAACCAGAACTGGTAAAAGGGGTCGCCAAGTTCCGAATGGTTCGGCCCTTCAAAGGAGTGATATCAACACACCAAAACATTCGCCAACTTAATCGCACCGAATAATCTTTGGACGTTAAATGAAAACTTGAACATTGCTACCGAAAGTAGCAATGTTGTAGTTTTCATTTAACCTTCGAATTATTAAGCGGTGCGATTAACTTGGCGAATGTTTTGGTGTGTTGATATCACTCATTTGAAGGGCCGAACCATTCGGAACTTGGCGACCCCTTTTACCAGTTATGGTTTTTGATATGATAATGATTTCACGTCACTCTCCCGTGTTAAAGCTAAAATGTCCGTTGCACATTTGGCTTGCCGTCCTATATCTCGCATTTACACGGTCGGCAGGCTGCGTATTACGCACGAGATTTTTCGTTTACGCACGAAAATTTTCAAAAACTGGGCCGGAGCGGCTAACAATATGAAAATGTCACAATGCTGCAACGTGTAACAATGGTACAATAAAGAGACGAGGCGCACAAGATGGATTAGAACTCACTCGAACAAGATGCAACGATGTTTGGCACGGGAAAAGTAACATTGTCGTCGTATCTGATTCGAGTTAGCATTGTCGGCCTTCCAACTCTAACCGAAGTGAAACGGTTCCGGTGTTCGCTTACATCTTCACGATTTAAACCGTAGGGTGCGATGTCTTTAATTTTGAGGCATCTCAAAATTGGGCGGCCAAAACGACTGAATGACTTATTTAGTTCTTCAATACGGGCTTCGGGAAGCCAGTTGAATTGTTTCCGCGATTGTTTGCCACGATATTGCATCTACCTGCAACAATGCAAAAGCAACTGCCCATCAAGATGACACATGCTATATCTAGACACAAGCTAGTGCGTCCAGAGCAATTACAATAAAAAGGAAGCGAAAATAGCCAACAAATTAACTGAACAAAAAACGGGTTCGCCGATTAGAACAAAAACATTAGAGCTCGTATCCCATACTCACAACCTAGAAGGCACACGAATGAAAACGGATCACAGTTCACTCGAACGCAACGAACTGTAATTTGAACTCCAATTCGCAAAACATAAACCCACAAACACACACAAAATAGACGCCATAAACAGAAAAACGCTACAAAATTGAAAGATAAAAATGCATACACAAAATGAACACGTAATTACTCAAACGAACTAGAAATAACCACCTCAAACAACCTTCAAACACAAACACACGCAAAACACTGCCTTAACTAGGAGTCTGCTTGTTTCACAATAAATGCACTCAAAATACATATATACCCACTCAGACGAAACAGACTTTCTTTCTTACATCACCATTGATGAAAAACAGTCCTTATTCCCTGGTATTGGAGTTCAAATTATACTTCGTTGCGTTCGAGTGAACTCTAATCCGTTTTTATTCGTGTGCATTCACGGCTGTGAGTATGGGGATACGAGCTCTAATGTTTTTTTCCTAAACGGTGAAGCCGTTTTTTGTTCAGTTAATTATAATCCACCGAAAACCAAAACTGGTAGAAAAACCCGCCAAGTTTCCAAAAATGATCGGCCTTTGAAAGTAGAGATATCATTGAACCAAGGAAAGGCCGCCAAGGACAATCCTATTAGCCAAGTTAATCGCACCGACTAATAGTTCGAAAGTTAAATGAAAACTTAAAGATTGCTACTCGCAATCTTATCCCTCGCTGTTTATCCCTCGCTGTAGCAATCTTTAAGTTTTCATTTAACTTTCAAACTATTAGTCGGTGCGATTAACTTGGCTAATAGGATTGACCTTGGCGGCCTTTCCTTGGTTCAGTGATATCACTACCTTCAAAGGCCGATCGTTTTTGGAAACTTGGCAGGTTTTTCTACCAGTTTTGGTTTTGGGTGGATATCACAACTTTCATAGGACTGTGAACGTAAGTACACCGTCTGTTTAAAATGCTTCAATCCCATTTTTGCACACACTGGCTTACAATCGCTGATTTCGTTCACTTCGCTCACTCAATCAGCGCATCCCCTTCCATTGTTTTGTTTATCCCTGCACCTACCCCTTAACTTTTAAAGATTTAATTGACATTTAGTCATACAGAAACCATCGAAGGTCGCTGCTACTAAAACAGCAGAACGCGAAGCAGTTTATTTTTGGGTTATTAACAAACACCCCGTTAGCTCTTAGATGCTCATATTGTTGCGTAACCATCATTTAACGTGCATCCTTTTATTCTTACGCAATTCACGACAACGTTAATGGTTTTTTTTTATTTTGTCCTTCGTTACAGTTCCGTTTTGTAGTTCGTGCAGGCTTTTACAATAAATCTAAAGACCAGTGTTGATTGTTCAAGACATTGTTGCTTGAAATCTTTGGTTGCAACTTGGAAAAGAAACGATTTTAAATTCGCTGTTGGCGAAATTCTAAACCCTCCCACTCATTTGTCCTGACCCTACAACTCTCAAACCAACAAAAAGACCATGCTCAGATCACTATGCATCCATGTGCCAAAATTCAGCTACGTAGGCCTTCTCAATTTTGCGTTAGCCGTGAACAAAAAGTCTATGGAATTTAACATGGGAAAAATGTTATTAGCTAGCCACTTAGCTAACTAGCTAGACAATAACATAAAAACAACGTTATTTGACGCATCTTTTTCTCTATGGTTGGTGGACACTCATCCATTAAATTTTAGTTTTTCTTAATCTCTGACCCTTCCCCTTACATTTTCCACAATTTGAAACATTTCTGTCGCATTGGGATTTATCCACCCAACACCAAAACTGGTAGAAAAACCCGCCAAGTTTCCAAAAACGGTCGGCCTTTGAAGGTAGTGATATCATTCCACCAGGGAAAGGCCGCCAAGGTTAATCTTATTAGCCAAGTTAATCGCACATACTAATAATTCGAAAGTTAAATGAAAACTAGAAGATTGCTACCGCTATAGCTACGTCTATATGAAAATGGGCGAGTGTGACAATTATTTGGCTCGAAGTTGAAATTGGCACATTGTTGCGTCGAATAACGATTTGCTCTGGGCGTTCATCACAGAGGCATGTCTTAAATGACGTCATGCACAAAGCACAGTTATTTTTCACACGGTACGGATTGCTCAAGCTAAACGTTAAACTGGGAGTGAGGAGGAATGCCTGAACAGCAAATGCCCGTGTGTGGGGCAGTGCGTCTATTAGCTCTGCTCTTGCCATTCTAATGCTACAAAATAAAGAGATTGGGAGGGTGGGGGGCATTGCGTCTGTTACCATTAAGCATATGATTACCAATTAACTGAACAGAAAAGGTTATTTTTGTTGTTATTTGAGATAGGGACCAAATCAGTTTTGGGGAGATAGGACGAAAAGGGGAAAAGGTGAGGGAGAAGTTGGGAGGAAAAGGGAAACTTACAGGAAGAAAAATTGCCTGTCACAGTCAACGTTCAGGCAACAGTGCTAAATGACGCCATGCACGAAGGACAGTTATTTTTCACACGGTTACGGATCGGTCAAGCCAAAGCGACAAACTGGGAGTTGGGGGGTGCCTTAGCATTACGGAAGGTACAGAAAATCGGTCAAAGTGTCGGGGCTCTAAAACTGGTTAACGGGGAATGCCCATGTGTGGCGCAGTGCTTCTGTTAGCCCTGCTCTTTAGAAAATAAAGACATTGTTAGGTGGGGGGGGGGGGGCGCAGAAGCGCGTCGGTTACCACTAAGCGTATGATTACGCATTAACTGAACCTAAAAGGTACTTTTATGGGTTGGTTGGGATGGAGACCGTAGCAATTTCATTTGCCCAAATCTCGCAAAAGGAGGAAGGCCAATATTTAATTCAACTCCCCAACCAAATTCAACTACGTGTAGCACAGGGGAGGTAGGGAGAGGAGGGGCGGGGAGGTGTATAGGAGGGGAACGGAGAAGGGAAGGACAGGATGGGAGAAAAGTAGGTGGGGAGCTGGGGGGTGGCCCAGAGGATTGAAGGAAATGGAGAGTATTACAGGAAAAAATGCCCGTCGCACTGTACGTTCAGGGAACACTGAGCGAAAACTGGGTAACAACCATGGGCAAAACAAAACCCCGGACGAAGCCGGGTACTACTGCTAGTTACAAATAACGGACAAAGCCGGTAATAGAGAGCTGCGAACAAACAAACACTTGCACTGAATGAGCGAGCGAAGCAAGCGAAATTCAGGGCATTTGCAACGTGTACAAATAGGTACAGAACGCAAGACTTATAAAAAGGTTTATTTCCTTATTGGTTGTGCAGACCGTAATTGATACAAAAGATACAAAACATTAAAAAAAGCTAATCTAAATGATATGCCAAAGTAGCACGAATTAGTACACAAAAACAAACTCGTTTGATGGTTAAGGTAAGGTTTAACTGATTCAAAGTGAAAACAGCAAAGGAACACAAATAACCTTTCCTGTAAGGTTTCAGATACTGCAGTGTTGCTGTACTGTTTAGTCCACGTGAAACCTTACTGCTGTATCCAACCATTACACACGTAAATACAATTAAAGGCAGAGTCCACATTTCAAAACTATTTAAGCCCAAACAAAGGAAGAAAATTGTAAAGTTACGCATTCGAGTACTTTCTTGGCTAAATTTTTTCAGTGTTCTTCAGTCACGTCATCTACGTTCCCTTTATCACCCTACTGATGATACATATATAATTCTTCAAGTTTTTCAAGCCCTTTACCAGACATGGAATTACATTATTACTTACCAGGTCATTTCTAGGTTTTCAAAGACTTTCACGAATCTTCAATTACCTGTAGAGGTATGGTAAGCCCAATATGATTTTAAGCATTTTCCAGCGATGTCGTGTAGCCAAGTAGAATACTCCAATCATTAGCTGAAGTTTCGTGTGCAAAAATAAAATGGGTAAAAACATTAAAATTGGTTTGAATACAGCAGTAAGTTTTCACGTGGACTAAACCGTACAGCAAAACTGCAGTATCTGAAACCTTACAGGAAAGTTTATTTGTGTTCCTTTGCTGTTTTGGCTTTGAATCAGTTAAACCTTACCTTAAGCATCAAACGAGTTCATTTTTGTTTACTAATAGGTTTAGGCGTAGGTTAAGTTTAGTGCAGTAAGCAGAGCGATTGGCTTCAGGCATTGTAAGGTCTTAAATAAAATATTTAAAAAATGACAGCTCTCTACAACCTCCAGTTGACTCTGTAGAAGGGTTGACATTATTTAAATAAAAAATCAATCAATTAATCCAACCTACATCCCCTACTTCCCCCTCCAGCAGCTTATTTATTTTTTTATATATGTATTTATTTAACTCAAGCTTTTGACGTCGTTATCCTCTGGATTGCGATGTTTCATAACTTTAATAATTCAAACAATAACCACTAATCAACTGAACAAAAACGTCTTCGCAGTTTAAAAAAAAGCATTAGAGTTCGTATCCTCACGGAACTCACAGCTGTGAAAACACACAAATAAAAACGGATTACAGTTTGATCGACCGAAACAAATTTGAACTCCAATTCAGGGAACAGGAATTGTTTTTATTTCTTGGTAATATCAGAACGTGAACTCAATTTGCATTTGATTTGGGCTGTGAGATTGAGTCTGTGAGTGTTTAATTTGTGTTTTATGCAGTCGTTTTGTTATTTGATCTTTGCTGTGTCTTGGTTAGTGGGTTTACGTTTTAATTCTGTTTCGTTTGAGCGGCTATGTGTGTATTTTGTATATACATTTGTAATGTGTACACGTGCAACATACATTGATCATTCTTGTTAAGGGTGTTTGTTTTGTTGAATTTCATTGAACAAGAATGTTTTATTCCGTTGTAATATCAGAAAGTTAACGCAGTTTATGTTTAAAATGGGCCATGTCAGTGAGTGTGTGTGTGTGGGCGTATTTAATTTGTGTATTATGCAGGCGTTTTAGTATTCGTGGATTTGTTTTGTTCTTGTTGTTCATTTGAATTGGAATTAAAATTATAGTTCGTTTCGTTCGAGTGAACACAAATCCTTTTTATTTGTGTGCTTTCACATTGTGAGTTCCATGAGGATACGAGCTTTTTTTTTTCTTTTCTAAACGGTATTTTGTTCAGTCAATTTGTTGGCTTTTTCGCTTCCATTTTCTTGTCATTGGCACGGTCTGGTATTTCCATTCTCCACACAAATTTGTTTGTAAAGAAAAAGGAGCAATAGAATTGCGTATTTATGTCCATGATCCATCTATGCTTTGGCCCCTGTCTTTTAATTGAAGTCAACACACTAGCGTGTGTCTAGATTTAAGCGTGTGCGTAACGTTAAAAACTTGGAATAACGTTAAAAACTGCTAAGTTTCCTTTATTTCCGCAGGAAAATTCTTATTATTTTCATTACTTTGGAATGTAGTTTACTGATAACATACTAGGGGTCTCAGTGGTTACAGAAATAACCTGAAACCACAAGCTGTTCGTTTACATGCCGTTTAAACGGCGTGAAGGACGGTGAATGAGACGTACAGCGAAGCCCAACCGTAGTGCAATTCAGTGGGGCAGTACGCATACACTGAAGGCTTTGTTATTTTTTAGCTCCTCACCTAACCACGATGAAGGCAACAGTTACATTGCTGCTATTCTGGCACACAATATTTAAAAAAAATTACGCTGCTAAATAACACCGAAAAAAAACAAAAAATTCTGCGTTTATAACTGTAAGAAATAAAAAAGAGCAAACAAAATTTACTCAAAACCATTCGTTCCCCCGATTTTTATGAGAGTAGACATGAGGAATCAGACCTTTTTCAGTGGAAAAATTAGAATTTGTACTATCACGCGCAAGCTATAGAATTAAGCGAAGTACTGAAATTGCCCCTAATCTTATATCATTCTTCAGGTGTAATATAAAATTAAGATCG
>JAHWFP010037038.1:5843-19568 GCA_023313725.1 Lithobius niger
CCACATCAAGTACGGCCCCCAAAGTTCTATTTACTTACCGTTAGTCAACCCCTTGCCAAAAATCCGTTTTAACATGTGGCGGCTAGTAGATTTTCTGTTGAATATTGGGAACTTTATTTATTAGCGTCCTGCAATTAAATGATCCTTTGCACGCTTACATTAACCGTGACATTTCATCTATATTATGTGTGCTTTACTGATTTTCAGTCGCTTGCTAATAATTACCATGAGATCAAAAATCTAAAGGACTAACGCAGTAAAAATTAAAATTATTTATGCCAATAGATCGCACCTGAAGAAAAAGTATATAAGATACTAGCCTAAAAAATTATAAAGGAAGATGTTAAAATACATACAAAAATCTTTCTGGTGTGCTTCAACCCAATTTTTGCATTCATGCGGTTTCGTCTACTCCACCCACTGCCAACTGCGATAATAGCTGCATTCCTCGCTGCGAAGAACACAGCTACTATCTCAGTTGGCCTTGCATTACTACGCAGAGTCTCGCGAAATGGTGCGATGGTAACATGCGCATGTGGCGATCGGCGCATGGCTGTTATAAGGCAGGCGGAGTGTACCTTTAACTGGTGTAGATATTACAATCGGGTTTATCGGTGGGTCACTTCATACGTGGAATGTTTGGGTGCTGAATCTAAGGGTTGAAAACCGTTTGTGTCTATCTGGTACCGTTTTGGAGTTTAAGAAGGCTACGGACAGACAAAGTCGTTAGAGGCAAAGTCGTTACAGGGCTCGTACGTAACAGGGTTCGTACATAACAGACGAAACCATTTTCAAGGCCTTTTCAAGGTTTTCAAGGCTAACTTACAATAAATTTCAAGTTACTAAATACCGATGTCCTGGTCGAAACTTCGACTGACGCAATGGTGTGTTTACTTTGGCTGCTCATCACAGTAACTCACCAATAACTACGCACCACCAAAAGAGTTCTAAGTCTTCCAAACTTGCAAATTTTCGATAGTTTTTACAACTATCTTCATCAGGCATGAACTGTCTGTCTTCCTACCCACCAACGATCACAATTTGAATCTGAATCTGAATTTGAATTCAAATTCAAATTGTGATCGTTGGTGGGTAGGGAAGACAGTTCATGCCTGATATAGATAGTTGTAAAAACTATCGAAAATTTGCAAGTAGGCAGATGGAGAACTCTTTTGGTGGTGCGTAGTTATTGGTGAGTCACTATAACCAATTTCAAGGATCTTTGCACAGTCGCCTCTCAAAATTGCCTTTTAAATTCCAGTATTTTGACAGATGTCAACGTTGGCACTATTGTGCTCTTAGTTTACAGCAGGAAAACAATGACGAACATTATCCCCCAATGGACAAGGAGGAAGGAGGAATACACAAACTAACAGCCATTGGAACTGTATTTGCTTAGCTGCCCCTTCTGGCAAAAATTGCTTGCACTGCGCGGTGCCTCTCTTTTTCTGTCTCCAGTCTAATCCGTGGGGAACATCGTTCACCGAAGAAATGGTTCGACTGACAATTTCTAATCATTTATTTAATTGTACAGTACATATTAAATAAATTAATTAATATTACTGTCATGACATTAAAACATCATTCCAAACAAAGTACAATAACAAAATTCAAAACCATTTAAAGGCTGCGACAACAAAAATTCCAATTTTCAAGGTTTTTCAAGCCTTGAATTTTCGGTTTTCAAATTTTAAGGTTTTTCAAGGAATTCAAAGCCGGATACGAACCCTGTCGTTACTATATATAGTCTTGTCAACAGTTTCGGCTGTACAGAAGATTAAAGTGTGACAATAACTCCTTACTTCAACTTGTCCTTTCCTTTTGTGTGTGTGTGAAAATTATTTATTTTATTTTATTACATTTTGGGTAAAGGTGTAATAATTAACGAAAATTAACCCCTTCCACACCAGGACGTATACAGTAGTAGATCTGGAAAGGGAAGGGGGGGTGATGGCGTAATTGCCTTTAAAATCGGTACTAATACGTGTTCCATGAATCATTTATTGCGTATTATATATACACCAGGGATGCTGCCGGTGTGAAAAAATGTGAAAAATGTGAAAATTTGCTAGGGGCAAAAAAAATGTGAAAAAATGTGAAAAATACAAGTGTCGGTGTGAAAAAACGCAAAATGCACAAGCAAAGTACAAACAATCAAATTATCCGCCCTAATTTTGGACCCAGAATTACGTAGCATATCTGTGATTAGAACAGGAAAAAAAACTTGGTTTATAGGCGGGTCACTTTGAATTCACGTTTGGTCGCTTTCTTAACATTGTGAGAGAATGTGGCTCGTTTGCCTAGCAACCGTTACGCGCAGCGGTACTATCATGTGCACTGTGTGTGATTTTGATAGGAAGTTTTCTTTTTTAGGGTACTAAAATTTCGGATTAAATGGATGTATACAGTAATTCTTGTGTACGTATTAATAAGTTCGACACGTGCCTGTTGTAAACTTAACAATCAATGTTGTGTGACCGGCAGCGTTGCCTAATTTCGCGTGAAGGATTCGTTCTACTAGTGAAACTGAAAGCAGTGTGCCGGAAAAGACTTCTCAGAAGGATGAACACGAGTTCCTTTATAGAGGGAGGGCTTTTTACAAAAAAGCAGTTGTGCAACTTCTGAAGAGACTTCCCATTAACTGTACACTCTTAAAGGATCTGCAAGTCCTGCACCCTCATATTTCGTGGCACTGCTTCTATAAGTTTGGCCACTTTCTGATAGCAACAGCCCATAATTCACAATTTTATTAGAGAAGCTCTACAAAGTCAAATAAAAATAGGCTATGAAATTGTGAACTGTTGCTTCTGAGAAAGTGGCCTATTTTTTTCTGATAAATCTACCAAAGAGCTTCTTGTAAGTACTTTGAATTTTTTTATCTTGTCATAAGTATGTTTAATAAAATAGGGTACATGATCAGAATAATTACGTCCTGGCATCCTGAAATAGCAAAAAAAAAACTGAAATTACAATGGTTACTGGAAAAGAAAAATTTTTATTCAAGAATTGTGAAACTGGTGAGACATATGAAATCGTTGAAATAGTGATACAAAAATGAAAGGTAGGTAAGTGAAAAATGTGAAAAAAATGAAAAGTAGGCATGCGAAAAATGTGGAAAAAAAATGAAAAGTCGGAATGTGAAAAAACGTGAAAAACCAAGGTACCCCGGCAGCTTCCCAAATACACGTAAGGGAAAAGTCTTAAAATGATCTCACGTAATTTGAAGACAGAAACTGCTTATATGAACGCAAAAGTTTTTCCCCTCCCCACAAAAAATAAATCGTAGGTTCAACAGTAACCTCAAGGCTGAAAATAATGAGTGGGCGTTACGATACCCCCCACCAAAATTCAAAGTCGGGATAATGGACCTCAGTGAGTGAGGAGAAATACTAAAAAAAAAAACTCCTCTAATTTCATTTGCCGTTTTCCTCTTTCCGTCCTACCCCTCCCCCCATCCCCCCCAAAAAACTAAATTGGTAAAACTAAATCCGTCCCTGGTCGTATGCCTACGCAAAAAGACAACATAGCCTAGTCCAGCGACGAGAAGTGTGTTTCAATTGTCCTCCCTGGGAACCTGCTTGAAGCTAGTCAATCAATGTCGAATTGGTATGAGTCTTGATCTACGAGCCAGGAGGATACAGGATTGAATTCTGCTACCGACCTATGGTGCATACGAAAACTTAAAAAAAAAAATAACCGTCTGGGACGTCTGGAATGGAAGGGATTAATGGTACCATGTCTCAAAAAATTAATTAATGAATGAAAAAAAGAATATAGTCTTAGGCAGTTCGTCAAATCGACCACAGGTGGTGCCTTTCGTTTTTCAACATGATGGTATAAAATAAATAGTACTAACTCGCACGAAAAACTGGGGAGTGCAACGGAAGAAGTACTGCCAAGAACCAAAGTTAAAAATAAAATACGGCAAAAGTAGAAAATAAGGCATTTGTTGAAATTGAAAAAAAAAATTGAAAATTGCCTCTTAATACTTTTCAAAGGCACAAAAAAACTGTTAAAAGTGATTTAACAAACCTCGGCAGACCCTCTTAGAGCACTTGCCCCTTACCTATTCTTTCCTCCTCCTCCTCCGTAACCCCTTCGCTACATTCCAATTTTTACCCTCCCCTCCCCCCAACAAAAAAATAATAAAAATAACAATTCGTGAGTGCTCCTCTGCTACAGTTGATTTTACAAATTTTGTCAACTCCTTTGTATATGGGAGCCAGTTTCAAAAATTGTAATTTCTGCATTGCACCTTCGACGCCCTCAATTGGTCCTTCAATGTAAATCGCCCGAGTCGCCCTTTTAATTCCAATGGGCAGAGAGGAGAGCTCTCACGAAAGTATTGGGTGTCAGTCAGTCAGATCCTTCCGTGGGAAGTTGTTTTTACTAACCTCTCGACCCAATCCGCACAGATGAGCACGTGTTGGCCCTACTGCATCCAACCAAGCTGTGAAACAATAGTTTGTTTTGCATATTTGCCCACGCATTCCCTACTAAACCCAAACCGTGTGTCATAGTTTCGAAAACTGGTGTAGTCTTTACTTCTAGTTATGCTTTCGTAACATAACTGATTGGTGAGACCTTAGGCCGGAAACTGAGTTGTGAAGGAGGATGTTTTTTGTTTCTAGTTGGAAGTTCTCAAATTGCGATGGTGGATCATCGGTTAGTTGCCATGCGTTTCTTTCTAAAGTGTTTCTGTTGTTCCTTATTTTTTTTTTTATCAATCGCAATATGATTGTTGCTGAGTACGTTTCAATGCAGTTTTAATAATTTAAAAGTTATTAACGCAAACATGCCGCTATAAGTTTTTGCAATGTAGCCTGCTCAAAACTGGTATTAAAATACTTTAATAAAACAGCGATTCGGAATTTTCTTCCCAACTTTAAAAAAGTGCCTTAAATCCTTTATTTATGGCCGGGTCCTCAATTGTAGCCGGTCTCTCATCGTAGCCGGGTCAAAGTGGCTTGATTTTGAAAACTTGTTATTTATTAATGGTTGCTGCCGTGTTTAGGTTTATTAAAGCATTCATGTGATATTACATTTTTACTGTCAGACACCTGTTCTACATGTATTGATTCCGTAAATTTCCTTTTAAAATTTTGTGGTAGCCGGTCTCTAATGTAGCCGGGTCTTTAATTGTAGCCGGGTCAAAATGGCTGGATTTTTAACCAGTAGCCCGTGGTACAAATAGAGGATTTACGGTATATGTATATATTTGAACTGCCGGTAAGAGGTTTGTGGTTTTTTTTTTAACCCCAGACCTGTAGTCCAATGAGATCTTGGAAATGTCCTGGGGGAAAAAAATGTAACTCCAGGCCTGGAAAAGTGTTTAAAAACTTGAAAAACGCCGCACGTCCTGGAATACTCCGGAATTGGGCAAGGTGGCCTGATCGATGGTTGGCATGAATACCTCATGTTCCAGACGTCCCAGGTTCGAGAGAAATCTTGAAGTCCTGTAAAAAATCCTGGAAATTTCCGATTGAAAGCGCTATGACATGGCTAAAGGTGGATCAAACCTCCAGAAAATACACCTATGTACTGACTCAATAGTTTTTCTGGTAACCAACTTATTTCTGATAAAGGTGAATGCCGATAATTCACCAAAAAATTCAGCAGAACGGTGTTGCGTGTTCCTTCTGAGATGCAGTTAGTAAACCTAACAAATTTATCATAATATTGTTTAATATTGAATTTTCTGGGGGGGGGGGAGGGGTATAATACTACCATGCTTTCCCCCTGAAATAACTTCTAAACCCTGCCCTGATTTAATCAATGCGAGAAGCAAGACTGAAGGAAGAAAAAGTGAACAAAAGTTAGAATTGACCAATAAGACTATATACATTTTAAGGTCATAGTATTTTGTCAAGACGGCATTACTCCGTAATACGTATTTCAGGGTAAAAAAATGAAGAGTAAAAAATGGGCCCTTCTTCTATTCAGACAATGGCGAAGTATATAGAGGGGACACATGCCTTGCTGCCTTGCAAACAATTCGAGTGCAACATCCACACATTGCAATTAATCAAAGTGCATAATTTCAGACCTGTGATCGCTGTTGTGCATGACATCATCCCGTATTGCTTTAGTTTAGTGTTTAAAATAAAAACTGACAACTGAAAACTTAGTTGTGAAGCGTAGAGCTATAGTTTTGCCGCGCTCCCAGCCGAAGCCATGGTGCCAGAAGGAGAGAGGGACAATTTTGCTAGGTAATTCCAATCGGAAATTCCTGGGATCTTTTATATGATCGACATGAGCATGAGGCATCACAGGACCCTTCTCTTCCCGAAAATGCCAGTGGTGGCCGAGGTCAGGATCGGACCAGGAACCTCATGCACATGGAATGGTCGGGCTAACTATTAGCCTACCTTGCCCCGTTAGGAAGCGTAGAGCTTTGAAGCCATTCCTATTTTTAGAGAAACAGGATGGAAAGCTAAATCGGCTGTAAATAAACACAGACGCAAACCTATTTCCGTTGCCTGTTGTACTTAAATGTCAAACTACCTGAGCAAGAATTGAACCCTTGACCTTTGATACTAAAGACCGACGCTCTACTGCTAAGCCATAATGACATGGCCATACTGTTATTTTTAGAGAAACCGGGTGCAGCGGAATTTAATTAACTTTTGGTCGTGAAACAAAAGGAGTAGAAAAAAAACTAGTAATTCAACTCTTTGTGTTTTTGCAGGGAGATGCTAAGCCTGCCGAAGACCACCTTTTACCGGTTTCAGAACCTGTGACTTCCCCAGTACTTGCTAGTCCGCCGTCTGCACCCCTGGAAGCCGAAGCCAGGCAAATCCCGACGACCTCTGCTGCTGCTGCGAGGAGTACTGCAGATGAGATAATTGCGTCACTGGAGGAAGAACTCGAACTGGATTTAGAAAACCTCAAGTTTGACGACAGCATAGACACATCAGTAAGTTCTGTTTTTGTTTTTTTTGTTTTTTGCGTATTTTATTAGCATTGGTGCCATAGCAATACGAAGGGGCAATGCCTTGGTGCAGTTACTTAGAAATACCAAAATACCACGTGTTTAATGTTAGCTAAAAGTAGGCATTTTGTCATAAATAAAATTTTCTTCGGGTAGCTTAAAGGAAGAATGGAATCTTCTGTAAGCCTTCCCTGATGCTCGTTGGATGAAAAGCAGCAAATTCATTGTGCTCTGTTGTAATTTTACTAATGGAAGGGAAGAAACTGTGCTACTGTTTTTCATTGTTGGGTTAATTTTTAACATTTGGGCAACAAATGCGTTTTGCCATGTAAAGTTTGCAAAATTTGGATCCGCCCCTATGGCTGTCAACCAAAACTGAGTCAATTTGACACAATCTTTGGCCGTTTTTACGTTTACGTTTCTGACTCTACTTTAAATACCTAACTAAACACAAAGTGGCGGTGAAGGGAAATTGTTAGATTGGTGGAGTTAATTGATAATTGGCTAGCAAATCTTAACAAAACCTATAAAAAAAAAGAAGGAAACCAAATTTTTATAGCCGACGAAAATTTACGTTACCTGTTTTTTATAGCGTTTCCCTCCTTTTGAGCTTTTAATTCCCCTAGAAACTTGAAAGTTGGCTTCCCGTGCAGGATTGGGCTGGCTATATATACTCGGCACAGCCGTCCGATGGCATCATTTCTCCTAGGGCGCTCACGATGACGTGACCGCCTTGAGCTCTTCCCACTCCGTCCTCTTCAACGAAGATCCGCCGGTCCTTAGGACCGACTGGCTTTACCGTCCTCTCTACACGGTTGAAGCTTCGCTCCCGGACACCTCTGTTCCATCCTTAGGAACAGGATAACGCGGTCCGGTCCGTTCCTGGATGGAGGGGCCACGTTCCATTCCGCCGTTCCACTGATGAAGGGACCACGTCCCATTCCGCCGTCCGCAGATGGAGGAGCCACGTCCCACTCCGCCGTTCCACGGATGGAGGGGCCACGTGCCATTCCACCGCCCCACAGATGGAAGGGACCTTTGTTTCTACATCGACACGGTCGTTCTGCCTCCCACTGGTTCCTCAAAACCAATGGACGTCCCGCATATACCGTCATTCCGCGGATGGAAAGTACCTCCATCCCTACATGGCACAACCGTTCCACTACTCAGGATTCCGTGCTATTCCGCATGCCACGTCCCGCGGATGGAGGATTAGTCATTCAGTCACTCACCTCGCGATTCATTCACCTCGCACCTAACGGTTTTCGTGTCTGTTCATCGTTCACCATGTCCGCCTCCTCTTCGTCTGAAGATCCTGTTACCCGAAGTTACACTAACCGAAGAAGGGAATGTGTCCTCACACAAGACTTGTAATTGCTTAGGTTTTCCCGAAAATTCTACGACGTATCACTTTGATCCTCGTCTATGCTGCCAGCAGCACAGGCAGTGTGACAGACAGGAACGTAACTGCCGTATTTGCGTCTCCATCTTACCAAATCGATGGACTATCATTAGGCGAAAGCAACATCAATCAAGACAGCGGATGCTACATGCAGCTGCGCAGAGAAAAAGAATTACGAGCTCTGAAACAAGCCTAAGCACAAACTCCAAGTCCAAAAAAAAATCCTCTTCTTCGGAACCTCTGGTCCTCAGGAGGCTTCATCATACCGTAGGACGCGTCCTACTCATTCTCGATCTTAGGATGATCCTCACTAAGATGCTCTCTGCATCCAGGGATCTCCCGGTTGAAGTTTCGCTCCCGGCCACCTTCATTCCGGCTTTCGGAGCAGCTAGGCGAAGGACCGATCCATCCTCTCCTCGGACAAGGATACATCCGCCTCCAAAAGTGCTACACCGCCAATCAGGATGCTCTCCTATCCAGCGATCCTCGATGATCCGACAGCCGCTCAATCCACCATCAGCTGTCCTCCTTTTCGTCTGAGGCAATTAGAGGAGCCTTTCGCAGGAGCCGATCCAATACGGACGACATCCCCTACATTTCGCAAACAACTTCCTCCAGTCGACCATCCTTCCTACCTGGTGATCGTTTGATACGAGGAAGTACGCATTCCCGTCCGTTTCCATCCCTGCCTTCACCTGCTACTACTGTTCCTTTCGGCTCCTCGGACGAACTCTCACCCGCTTTCCATCCACGGAACTCTGTTCGTTTGCCGTCCCATTCCCGACATTTCGTCGACTCTTTTACGATCCGGCCACTTCGCCTACACGGTGTCGCTCTCAAGCTTTTATTTAAGATACGTTGGAACACGGTCCCGCTCCTCCTTCTTCGTCTGTCTTCATTGATCTGTTTTGTGACGAATCACCATCCTCTCCAAACTTTGACGTCCGTTAAACTGTCTTAGGACGACAGTCTCCGGATTTTCTATCCCTCACAAGGTCTCCTCCTGTTCTTCGTTTTCAAAAAATTTCCCTCTCTGGAATTATTGCCCTGCCATCAACGTCGACAGAACACCTAGGAAAGCTTCCCTCGACTCATCCTGTAACATCACCCACATCACCCACACCTGCTTGTCCGTCATTACACCTCCTTGCAGTCGGCATCCCCTGGACGTACCTAGTACCGACATACCGTAATCTCTCAATTTACCGGCGAACGTGCAGTTGGCTCTGTTCCTGATTTTTGTTTTTAAAAAAAGAAAAGACAACAAATGAGAAACGTCCACATGAACCAGTCCGCATAAAGGACAGGACAGGACACGACATTCAGTCAGCTTAGGACCCATTTCCACTACATCATGTCCTGATCCTCATCATTTTACGCGCCTCATTGTGGGCTGCTTTCGACATGCTTCATACCTAGCTCACTTTCCTCTTCGTCCGACTTTTACTTTTCGAAACAGCTGGCCCTACAGAGTCACGTTTTCTTTGGATCAAACTTGGCCTTTCGCCCCTTTTCTTGGTCGTTCCATCCCTCTGTCAAAGTCTACAAACTCCTACTACCTCACCAACCAGCTGTCTATATTATGATCCGACAACATAATTGTGCTTCACCTTCGAAATGTGCTCTACCTTCTGTGTTTACCACAATCCACCTATCGGACACCATCCGCTTCTCATCGCCGCCGCAGTCCACCGCAAATGCATTCACCTTTTCTCAATCATCCGTCGGACACTATCCACTCTTCACATCCACTGATCTACAGGACTATTCATCATCCACCCGCTCGCTTCTCGTGCCTTCGTTCCCCGTCCTACGGACGGTATCCAATCCTCAGTTCTTCCAGTACCATTTGCAACAATCCGCCTGTCCATCTCACACATGGGAGCACCATCTTCCCAGCAAGATAGGCGATATCGGTATTTTTTTTCCTGATATCCTGTCTTGTACCCCACGGTGCTAAGACCCCTGCAT
This sequence comes from Lithobius niger, assembly GCA_023313725.1. NCBI lineage: Eukaryota > Metazoa > Arthropoda > Chilopoda > Lithobiomorpha > Lithobiidae > Lithobius > Lithobius niger. The sequence goes on from JAHWFP010037038.1 coordinate 16,148, forward strand.
GCGGTTCCTTCTTCGGCTTCCTTAACCATTACTAGATTATGATAATTTACCGCACTGCCTGACTTCACTTAGGGTATTACCCTTTCTGAAACAGCGGATCGCTCCTCAGCCCGCAAATAGTTTCGGCTATTAGTGAAATTGGTTCAGGACTCGGGGTTGTCTTTGCCAGGGACTAGTTCTCGGGGATGCCGGCTTGTAAGTGAGGGGAAAGCGAACCTAGCCACTAGGAGAAATAATGCCAACGGACGGCTGCGTCGAGTATATATAGCCAGCCCAAATGCCCAATCCTGTCCGTGCGCAGTAGTACACGCCCGGCTGGGAAGCCAACTTTCAAGTTTCTAGGGGAATTAAAAGCTCAAAAGGAGGGAAACGCTGTAAAAAACAGGTAATGGATATAGGCAATAAAAGCTAAAATTAAGCAGGTGCGCAGGGCCGGCAATTTTAGTTTTTATGTACCATAAAATGTTGCAACACATCTAAAACATTCTTTTTGCATTTCGAAGTGTATAAAATAGAGTCCATTGATTTAAAAAAAAAAAAAATTACAAAATTGCCAAAGTTGCCCATTAACAAAGTTTTCATGTGATATTAATATCTCTTAAAAGAACTTTGTTGGGTAATATTTGGGCGTATCATCTCCAAAGCAATTTACAGCATCCATAAAAGTGCGAACACCGAGAAATTGTACGAACTCGTAACTTTTTCGCTGTGGTGATTTTTTTTCTTCGACAGTTAAGGACTCTACAGAACCACAATTTTCTTTTGTGCAAAATCGTTTGCTCTCTTGGCCATCAGTATTGTTAATATTATTATTATTATTAAATGCTGGAGTAGTTTGCAGTTCGAAATGAGACGAGACAGTGAGGCATGGTGTATTTCCTTTTTTTCTTTTAAATCTAGAAATAAGCTTTTTCGTTGAACACGGTCAACAGAACTTGTTAATTTTGGGATAGCTTACGGTGTTTCGAAAACATGTCAGCTGAATGACTGTTTGTCTTGGTGTGTTATGACAAACAGAGGTTTGCTGCTCCGCTTTTATTTCTCCCAAACTCAACAAAAGTTGGCAGACACAAGTCAAACTTGTCTTCAGTCTCTCTGAAAGTGGAACACTTTCTTTACCTGCAGGGCGTGTGTGGTTGTAAAAGTCGGATCGGTCGTTGGATTAAGACCAGCCTTTCGTGGGTTTGGAGACAACGACTAAACCACTGGACTGTTTGTGCTCACTTTGCCTCGAGACCCCTCACAAAGCTCGCACTGTAAATTAGGACTTGGGTTTTTTGTGTGTGTGCTATAAATGATTTCTGGGGCCCCCTCATAGAACTTACTCTGTGCGTTGGAACTAATTTTTTTTTTTCAAAGAAGGCAAGGACCCTAATTATGGTATACCTCGCTGAGCTCCTGTGGGCCTTGTTACTTACTTTTTTTTGCTGTTAGAAGGCTGGACACCCAGGGGATACTTCACAAAGTTTGCACTATGTGCGTTTTGAACTTAGTTTCTTTCTGTTAGAAGGCAAAGGCACCTCCACTCCCGTATCCTTTGAAATGCCCTTGCTTAGAAATAGGCATTCAAGGACGGTCTACATAAAGGTCAATTTACGGCAAAATAGGCTTGGTTTTTTTTTTTTAATTAATTTCTTTGAGCCTTAAGGCAGCTGAAGCTACCTAATGCTTGTATGGCTGAACCGGCTCAGTTTTGATCATTACCAGACTTTTTAGAGAAGAAGAAATGTCTGGTAAAAGGAGGTGCCAGTACTGGGATTCGATCCGGGAAACCTTCGATCATCGTAGGGGCCGAAAGATTGTCCAGAATTTGTCAGAATAGTCCCCATAGCCGCTGAAGGAGCATGGTAGCCTCTCACGCTACCCTGGGCGGCAGTCCTGGCGGGGATTTATTGTTATAACACAATAGAATTTAACTGAGCAGTGAGCTACAAAACGTCTTCAATACAATAGTCTTTAGTCAACTACTTCTGCATAGAGTTTAATTTGCTTACAGTTTTGTTTCTCATTGTAAATGACGGTGGAATTCAACTGATATTTTTTAAAAACATGTTTGCTTTTTGGGGTAGCCTATTTCTTTACGTACGATTTATTACGGTTAGTCAAAACTAACCTAAGTGAATGATGTAACTATTGTATTTCCTTTTTAAAATTATTATATATTATTAAAATTAAAACAGCTAGCCCTCTCTGTATTGTGGCCACTGTTTTAAAACAAACATAAACGTTTTGCAAACTTGACATAAGTTTAACGGACTGAAACAAAACCACGTGTCGCAACTACATCATGCATGAAATATTGTACACACGTCATTTATACCAGCACAAATCAAATCAGCTGTGGAACCCCCACGAAAACCCCACAAGGGCCCGCAGCGCTCCTCCCGTGCTTTCTCCTGTGGCTTGACCAACAAATTCTGGCAAATCGAGCTGAAAGCATGAAATGTGGTACACAATTCATTCTTAGCAGTAAGAATCAAACCAACCACGGTATCCCCGCAAAATACCCCCAAAAGACCCCAGTGTCTCACTGGGCCCCCTCCTGAGACTTGTCCATCAAATTCTTGCAGATCGACCTAAAAACATGAAATTTGGTACGCAGGTCACTCTTAGCAGTACTGATGGAATCAGCCATGCAACCCTCATGAAAGACCCCCCAAAGCCCCCCCCCCCCCCACACCCCTCCTCCACTGCCTTCTCTGTGAGGCTTGACCAGCAAATTCATGCAAATCGAGCTGTGCAATTTGGTACACAATTCATTCCTAGCAGTACAAATCGAACTAGCCATTAAATACCCGTGAAATACCTCCAAAAGGCCCCCGGGTGCTTGCCCCCAGAGCTCCCCGCTGCCCCTCTCTGATGCTTGGCCATAAAACTCTTGCCGATCGAGCTAAAAGTGTGAAATTTGGTACAACAACTTCTGGCAGTACATAAGTTATTCTTAGCAGTACAAATCGAACCAGCCATGCAACCTCTTACAGGCTTGCTATTTCAATCAGCACCGCCTGCAATATGCCCAAAGCGTGTTTTTTAGTTACAGCGCACAACAAAAATATGGCTACTAAAGCTATGCTAACTGAATGAAGTGCAGTGAAGCCAGACGAAAAACACTGCTTTGAGTGAAATGATAGATAAATTCATAGAAAATAACAGTTCCTCCATAAGTAAACTATGACACTTAAGCCCAACACTTACCATACAAAGATTTGTTTATAATTTAGCAGAAAATATATTTAACACACGTTTTGCAAACAGCGGGAAAACCTCCGACCACCAGCAGTTATTCGTAAGTTGCCGAGACTAGTCTCTTCGTCAAGAGATACCGAGTTCAAACACAGTCATGTGCGTTCGAGTCAAGACAAGACCGAGATCATCTTGTTTGAAAGGCGAGACGAGGCAAGACACATGTCAGTCTCGCCTT
>JAHWFP010037040.1:8790-38931 GCA_023313725.1 Lithobius niger
TCAATTATTTACCTAAATTCTTCTAAATGCCTACATTGTCTGTCGTTGTCTGCCTAAATGCCTATGCTTTGGGTATTGGGGATGGCACTTGACCCCCTTCTCACCTCTCCCATCCCCTCCACCGGGTGTGCCAGTAGCCCAGTTTTGGTGGAAAGTAGTTAATTTCAATAAAATCGGTTTTAACAGATTTTGTTTAGCCATCGAGTGTGCAGACCGAGTTTCTACACCCGGGGTCTACAGCCCAGTGAGCCCGTTGGCAGGTCCATGGATCAGTGGTGTCGCTAGACTTGAGGGTATGTAGCAGAAATTTCATTTGTTCCAGGTTGAAAAGGGAGATAAATATGTTTTAAATCAGAACAGCAACAAGCTAAGGAACAGGCTCCAATGATGACAGTGTAAAGTAATTCGCAGAATAATTTTAGCGAATTTGTTAGGGTTTTTTTTTTTTAACAGATTAGTTAAATATAGGAGACGGGCAAACCGGGATAAGATCTTGGAAACCTCCGATCATCGTTGGAAAGAGGGGGGGGGGGGCGAGATAATGACCAGAAAATTTACATATTCACTAGAAAATCATGATCTAAAATCGGAAGTTAGCATTAAGGACTTTGGAGTATATCTGTCATCAGACTTAAATTTCTCGAACCAATGTAAGTAAGTAAGTAAGTAAGTTTATTGCACTTCAAAGCATTTCAATAGCTACAATGGCAACGAAATTGTGATAATGTAAAATGTAATCAAGTGGTTTCCGGGGCTAAGCGAAATTTGATACATGCTAAGATGGTGTTTCGTATCTCGTTTGCGCCAACTTTAATTAAAGCTTATAACATTTATGTGTGGCCTATTCTGGAATACGCCAGTCGAGTATGGTCTCCACATCTCTTAAAAGATATCCAACTTATCGAATCTGTCCAAAGATCTTTTACTAATTTCTTCCAGGGTGTTATAATTTCTAATATATACGGCGACTAAACCACCTTGGCTTTGAGTCTTTGGAGCTATGGCGACTTCATGCTGACCTTACCTTTTCCACTTTTAATGTTAAATGAAAACTAGAAGATTGCTACTAGCGGTAGCAATCTTCAAGTTTTCATTTAACGTTTAAAGTATTATTCGGTGCGATTAATTTGTCTAACAGGATTTACCTTGGCGGCCTTTACCTGGTTGCATGACATCACTACTTTCAAAGGCCATCCCTTTTTGGAAACTTGGCGGCTTCTGTTATACCGGTTTTGGTTTGGGTGGATATCACAACTTTCATGGCCTGTGAATGTACAAAGAATCCCACGGTCTAATCGTTACTTCTACCTTTTTTGTCGGGAGGTATTTTATGTCTATAAATTTTCTCATTCATAATTTTCACATTTACCATTGCCATTCCAAATAAATTAATAACAAGCATAATAGTTTGGTAACTGCAAGGACTTAACAAGCTTCTATGGAATAAAAGATACCCTGTGTCTTAGTGAACCAGTAATGCGTAATTTAATACGTGCATTTTTTGCAAAATTTTCCTGAATGTGGCGACGTTTTCTTTTCAGTTATTTGTGTATGATGATTTACGATGCTTTTTTTTTTTTTATAAGTTAATAGTTACTAATAATAGCCTTCAAAAATAATGATAGTTGTTATTTCACGGCAAATTAAGAGTCGAACTTGTGTGTTGTTTATTATGAAAACATAACCCGATTCTTCGGACGATCTTTATTTTGTTTCCTGATCTTCTTTCCAGCCAAATTGTCCATTTTATCGTCGTGGGTCAGATAATTCAGTTTGACCAAACCACCAAACCTTGCAATAAAAGCACGCTGTCTCTTAGTGAACCACCTATTTGCAACAGCAATGCATTCTGGTAATTAAGTATAGCGTGTAACACTTAAGATGTAATAATTTACTGTTGGATGACAATACAAACAATGGTTACAACAATACTTTTGCATTTACGAGCCACTTCAGGACCACGTGCTTCTACGTGCAACCCCCATTTTAGAAAAAGGCACTTCCCACATGACGCTTTACCTGTATGCCAAAATTTAGACCTGGCAACTTTCCCTAATGAGCTGTAGAAGTGTCTTTATACCCTATGAGAATTAAGATGGGGGCCTGCTCACTAGAAATTACGTAGTTCAGTAAGCCACCTTTATGCACTTACGTTTCGTCGGAGTGGCATGACCCGGATTCGAACTGGCTACCCAGTTCGCCTCCAGTGGAGGATGTGGCCATAGCAATTAAGGCGCTATGCGACTGATCTGGGGGCGAACTGGGTAGCGGGTTCGAATCCGGGTCATGCCACTCCGACGAAACGTAAGTGCATAAAGTTGGCTTACTGAACTACGTTATTTCTAGTGTATGATTTTCGGTGTTGGCTTATTTCCAATTTTCCATTATAATTTTCAGGACAGGTGTTGATAGATTCTGAGTATCCCTTCCTGGTTTCCTGCCAAATTTTGGTAATAAATTTAGTATTATAAATAGAATAGATCCCATACCAACTGGTTGTCTTTTCACCCTACACTGTTGCCAATATCCCCTTTTCAGATATTGACTAGATGAGCTCCTGCAACGAGACTGAGCTTTGTCACTGATGTCTGCCACTTAGTTAATGAACGTATTAACTAATTCAAATTTTTCAAGATTGTCAAGTTGCACCATCAGGGATTGTCTGCTTCCCTGATCAGCATTTAAACCAACTCAGCAATCTGAATGTACACTTTGGCTATGGTCATTCCCTTAATTTTTTCCTTCTCTTTCAATAGAAAGGTGAATTGGAAATACCACCGGTGAAAATCATACACTGGACATAACGTAGTGCAGTAAGACGCCATTATGCAATTACGTTTTATTCATGTGATGTGACCCAGATTCACCGGCGAACTAGGTCATCACTAGCATATTGCCTTTACCAACTTGGCCACGTCTTGTCCGGTGGCATAAAGACAGCTTACTGAACCCGTTATTAAGGTCACAACCGTGAAAAGGACTCCATTCGACCGAATGAGCTCGGTCATAAGTCATGGAGAGGGAATACAAATCAATATACACTCATAAGGCTCAACGAAGGCGAAATAAACCGAAATAAATCGCTGTAAATAATTTAAAGGTAAATTGGAAACAATTGCCATCAGCGAAAATCTTTTTTTTTTCATTTTTGATACACCTGCTAACACAGACGCCATATTTTTACGCACAGCCTCAGTTTTTACAAATTCTTTTCTTAACGCCTGAAGAAGACAGCAGGAAGTAATTCAACACATTTTTTCAAAGCTGTCGAAAATTTGCGGAAATTGTGGACTGGTTTTTCGCTGTTTTGAGACTGTGCGTAAAAAAATATGGCGTCAATGTTAGAAGGTGAATCGGCTGACACATCGTAATCGCGGCCAGTATGCTACATCTTTGAAACGCTCATGGTTTGCGCTGATGATTTATTTACAATTTACCGTTATATACATTATTTACGGTGATTTATTTCTATTTAGCTCTCTTCCAATGTTTACCTGCGATTTTTCTCATCCTACCGGTCTAACCTCCTCGGACTTATCAATTCACGATTTCCGCTACGGGCATGTTACTGCATCTTTTAAATTTAAAAAAAAATTAAACTTGTACACTGCGTAATAAGGGAACAGAACCTGGCGTGGTAAACGTACGGGATGGTACCAAGTATCGTTTGTATTTACACTTGCTGATTTTGCCGAATACAACAAGTCTTTTCATCGACAACGACCAGTAGCTGAAGTTGGTAAAACATATTTTACAAAAAAATTGCCACTTATTCAATAAAAGGTACTCCATTCCGGGTAGAGTAAACCACTTTGTCACCACTTTGTCATGTTTTTACGAAAACACCGTAAACGTAGGTGATGTCTCGTTGCAAGGGTTTAGAGAGAAGCGCATCAAATGTGGTGCAGTTGGTTGCGCATTTCCGTCCCATTTTGTGGCTCCCCACGTCTTGACATTAACAGATCACTATCCGATCTTAAAAAAAAACAAACAAAGATACAAATGCGAAAGATGTACGATAAATATTCATTTGGGGCCTTACCATTAACGTTTCAGCGGGCGCAAAATAAAATATAAAGTACAAGGGGGAAAAAATGAGAAAAAAGCAGCTAAAGACATTTCGCGTAGAATTTCTGTCGAAAGCGCTGCGTCATGCTCGATTTGGCATCTTTCCAACAAGGATTTTTGTTTTTGTGATTTATTTTTTTTGAACTTTCTCAAGAAACATGTTTTGTAAATCTTGCTGAGTGGAGTCGCTTTAAATATTTAAGTAACCGAAAATCGATTTGTTGTCTTGTACACTTAAGGGCCTCCACGTAAAAGCATTTCTGTGATAATAGCTACTCGTTTAGAAAGCATTAAGTTCCAAAGACCTACCAAGCCAGCCATAAACCCACGACGGTTGAGAAGGAAGAATAACTTCGAGAAGTGTATTTTTTTTCTGGCGTAAATCAATGCTGGTGAAATTTACACATACGGTATTTTTCACATATTTTGCATTTTTTTTTTAAATCGAAAATATTCCGTATTCGATCAGCAAAACTTTTAAAACGGACTGAAACAGAAATTCAGGGGTTTTTCTGGGAGTACCAGCTTTTTTCTTATTCCCACTTTCATTTTTTCTCATTTTTCACACACCCGTTTTTAATTTTTTTTTACAATTTTCACATACCCGTTTTTAATTTTTTTCACATTTTTCACATTTCACATTTCATTTTTGTATCACTATTACTTCGCTTTCATGCATTACACCAGTTTCACAATTCTTTAATACACATTTTTGTTTTCCAGTAACCATTGTAATTTCTTTATAATTTTATTCAATAGAGCGATAGCGAATTCAAAGCGATTCCGTCGTAAACACTTCATTTTTTTCCAACCATTTTTCCTTCAGTTTTTCCCTTCGTGTTCCAACCATAGACATCCTTACGTCATTAATTACGTCAAAATTAGGATGGTTAACTTGATTGTTTTTACTTTGTTTGTGCGTTTTGCCTTTTTTTCACGCCCACACTCGTATTTATCACATTTTTTCACGTTTTTCGTATATTTTTTTACCACTGGCAAATTTTCACATTCACACCGGCAGCATCCCTGGAAATGCGAAGATGATGCATCACAGCCGCCAAAGCTGATATCTGTAACCGAGAAACGCATGTTTTGGTGGGTATCGACTTTCATATCATTCATAATCCTTGACTAATAAGAATTCTTGACGAATAAACGACGTTATTGGGATGTCACCATTGGAATACTGAAACCAATGGTTAGAACCAACTGTGGGAAGTTCTTCATCTAGTAAAGAGCCATTACACATTGGCACTTCATCCCGGAACACGTCGTGAAGGCTGTATCTGTTGAATCCTTCAAAAGACATTTCGATGAACTTTATAACCTTCGACAGACTTTTTCTCGCCTGCTGTGCCATGTAAGTTTTTCTTCTGGCTGTCATTCTGTCATGTATGTTATGTGATTTTCAATAAATGTACGTGCAGAGTAGAGCTGACGAATATTTTTTTTAGCATAACAAAATTAGTTGTCGTCATTGATTTTAAAACTTTGACATAAATTCCCATAGAAAACTAAATTGTTTAATACAAGAGTCCAGCTGACACTCATGTCTCTTTCACATAAAAAAAAAAACCGAACAGAGGATTTAACTTTCGTCCAGATTAGATTTCTGGTTTTTTACGAAAGTCATTAATTGTCGCCTGAATGAGCTGTGGGATTTAACACTTAATATCCGTTATATTTACAGTGATAAAGTGTTAAAGTCGTTAGTTCCTTTACGTGACCAAATAATGTTTGCTTTTGTTTTTTGTTCTTTTTTTTTTTTTTATAAAAGACCACAACCCTAACCGGGTATGTAGAGCGTATTACATTGTTTTTTAGGCGGATAGGACTCATTGTCAGCCTGGACTTGTGCATTTTTTACCGTTTCCCCACTTTTCAGGAAGATTTTAAAAATGTTAACTTGGTAGATAAAGTGTAGCCTATAGTGCAACAGAGGGACGTGGCTCATTTCATTTAGTCGCCTCACAAATATAATTTGCATCTTATCAGACATAACAAACGACACCAACACATCTTAGTGACGCAGAAAAACGACACAACTTTTCTCCAGTTTTTAACTAACAATAAAAAAACAAACACTCTCCTCGGGTTATTTTGGGTTTTTCTTCTTTTTTTTTTTTGCGGCGGACGAAAACAATGCAACGGCGATCCTTCACGTCCCCTAAAAGCTCCGCCTTAAAATGATTGGAGCGGCTTTCCCACTCGACACTTTCTCGCGTCGCCGTTCTAATGACATAGCACTGGCAACTTGTGATTTAATGCCGCTCAGCCATTACGGAGAGAAATGGGGGGGGGGGGGCCCGAACCCCCATTGCACAGCAACAGTAATGATTTACATCAAAACAAAGAGAAAAGAAAATTTATTTTGACTCAACGAGTTTCGCCACAGAAAATCCATCGTTTGTTCAAGAATCACGAAATGTGTGGGGGGGGGGGGGGAGGAGGAGGAGGTTTAGAGAGAAGCAAATAGTATATTATTTTATTACGTTTTCTCGGTGGGGCCCCCAAATTGGGACAAGCTCGACAAATTCTGCACTCTAAGGCAAAAGCAACCGCCAGGATTGTAAATCACGAAAATGTTTACTCGAACAAGTTTTTGCCTGTTTTCGCTACAAGGCTTTTGCCCCGTAGCCTCCTCGTTCACAGCGCTCCTAGCGTCTACTGGCCGACCGAGTCTCGGGAAATAAAAAAAAAAAGAGTAAAGCGCTCCATCCCATGACAGTGAAGGATTAATGGACCATTAAACTAGCAAGCAACGATTATTAGGAAACGTTTGCAATGGCCGTTGGAGGCCGTAAAAACGGAAAGGGAACGGGAAATATGATACCGCACCGGATCCGTAAGACCGTAAAAATGACGCTCTTGGGCCGATTGTGACGATTGCTTGTGTTGTTGGTAAGCTGCATCATTGGCCACTGCCCGCCACGCCGCCCGGCGGCAGATATACGAATTAAACGGACAATCGGACATCGGCCTGTGGGAAAACACATTAAGTTAATGACCGGAAACGCTTCACACCCCGTCTTTGGCGAAAAATGCGGCGCTGACCTTAAGAAGTAGTAAACGAAAAGGAAATTACATTTTCTTTAACTGTTTTAAGGATATTAGTTTAGTGGCTGTACTTTAACAGTGATTACGGCAACTCTTCAATTAACGGCTGAACCAAATGATAGTAGAACCTTGGACAAAACAGTAATGATCCTTCTCTCCACTGCGAGTGCTTTGAGATGGAATTACCCGAATAGCGAAAGCATTATTCGTAGACAAGCAATTCGACTGGGTGGCCACTGCCGCAAACAAAGATGGTGGCCTACCTTCGTGGAGCTCTGCAGTCAAGCCTTAGACGATAACGGGGGGGGGGGGGAGTGAGGCCTTAGACGATAACGGGCGTCATCTGGTATGATTTTTGGAACATTGAGGATTTTTAATTTTTTTGATTTAGACAGAAGCAGCGTGGCGATTATTGGTGTTTGCAACGGTTCCTCACCACATATACCACAGCTTTTGGAGGCGCTGTCAAATATTTCATGGGGCCTATTACGGGTTGACTGGATTCCTGTTTACAGTAAGCTGATGGGTAATGAGGCGTTTAGTCCGCATGATGTTTTTAATTATGAAAAAAAAAGGAGCGCTGGAAGGCTCCGGCTCACCTGCCTAACAATGACAACTCTGTGCTTTTGCTTAGGGCCCTAATTATGAATGCCAAGGAAACTAAACTTTCTTAGGGTCTGACAGAATAGGAACAGGTTTCAGGTTGTAGTTTGGTTTGGATGGTGTAATCCAGCATCTATGGGGTTGCAACAGAATTGGATTGGTTTGAATTTATATTTGGACTAAGGGGCAAAAAGGGAAACATTTCTAATTGTCCCAAAATTACGTTGTGGTGTTGTACGAAGGGAGGCTCGTGGCGTAATGCATTCTTTTCGGTTCACCCCCTAATTGTTGAGAACATCGGGTAGAAGACCAAGTAAGCTCGAGTCATTACAATTCATAACGTACACTAACTACACACAATTTGCATGTTACATATTGTTATAATTGTTGGTCACAGGTCACCATCTCAGCAGACAATGGATATTACTTTTGAAGTGACAATGGGTAGTTACAATATGACGTCATGAAGACCTTGGACTTAACTTCGTAAATGACGTCATCAGTGGGACTTCGATGGGGGTGGAGTGAGTTCAACATTTGCAGTCCGAAATAAATCTCACAACAGCAGAACAGTTCAAACGGTTTAAAGGCACATAAATACCTCCGTCCTGGCCACTTCATTCATACGTCAACTGCGCTAAAATATAGTTCACACGACCGCAGCGCGCATTGATCTCTGAAGGAACCATGACATCACATCCGACGCTCGATCATACTCATTTCGGGCCGCGTCATGTGACACATCGTACCATGGACTTATATGTTATCACACTACGCTCCGTGATCGTACGAACGCTAAAAGGTAAACAGACACTGGCGCCTACGACTGCAAGTTATGACCATCAATATCTACTTGTGTCTGTTGCTGCGGTATAATACCCACACGCAAGCGGCAAAGGAACGTAGCCACGAGAAGTCCCTACGTCAGAGAGTATACGCGCTCTCTACGTCATCAAAAATTAGGGCCAGCGGCTTGCCAGCGTTATGGCGGGAGTGAGAAACCATTCGGACCGAGCGGTATGAAAGGAGCTTAATAGCGTACATGTACCACATCTGTCGTCGGGATCGCACTCTTAGACAATCAAACAAAAGGTAAATTAATTCATATAAAACTATTTCTGGTAATGTATCGAGGAAAACTGTTAAAATATACCGGAGGGAGACTGAATGGATTATTTATTCGGATTGTCTGCAGTCCCATAGCTTCAACAGGCAGCAAACTAAATCAGTTTAAGCCACATATGTAACTATGGTGCACAATGCTGCTGTGGTTAGGTAATTGGCAGAACATTGTAACGCGTACAGCGCATGTTCACCAAGGGGGTCACCCGGTTTCCAAAACCTACCCTAGGATGTTCGTAAGGAGCAATGGGGTGCGGAGTCGCTGGAGATGGGTCGTCTTTGTGCGGACCTGTTTCATACCTGCGGGATTGTCCACAGGATCCTTTCAGTTGACTTAGCCATTTTCGAACCTAAGTCGTACAAGGCCACACGCGGGCAATTTCTTAAGTTGGTGGCTCATACCGAGTGTCCAAGAAGCTTTTTCTCGTATCGGGTCACGATGGTCTGGAATTCTCTTCCTGAGAATGTGGTCTCCACACGTTGCCCTCAACACTGTAAGCCCTTATTCAGGGCCTTCAATCTGCAGATATTCCTTTGGGGTCGTGCATGTAATAATAATTGGTACGACGAAGGTTTTATAAGTAACCCTATGTTTGTCTTAGTGCTATTGAGGCTTTTTTCAATAGAAAGCTTTTGAAGCGCTTCTTTCTTCTCGTAAACAAAAGTGTTAGCATGAGCTGCTCGTCCTACGCACAAATATGGCGTTAATGTTCTCTCGTGGTGTTAACCCGCCATGTTTTCGCTATCTAAAGGCCAAATTAGCAACCAGCAACTGAGTCTACTGCCCATAAATATATCATATCAAAAACCAAAACTGGTAAAAGGGGCCGCCAAGTTCCGAATGGTTCGGCCCATCAAATGAGTGATATCAACACACCAAAACATTCGCCAAGTTAATCGCACCGCTTAATAGTTCGAAGGTTAAATGAAAACTGGAACATTGCTAATTTCGGTAGCAATGTTCAAGTTTTCATTTAACGTCCAAGGTATTATTCGGTGCGATTAAGTTGGCGAATGTTTTGGTATGTTGATATCACTCCTTTGAGGGGCCGAACCATTCGGAACTTGGCGGCCCCTTTTACCAGTTTTGGTTTTTGATATGATAGCAGTCCTTTTTTTTTTTAATTGTGTATTAAACTCAACTCCGCTACCGTGCAGATGTGTAATAAAGTGGCATGTCAACAAGAAATTGGTTTTCAACAATTTGCTACTACCTTTTGCTTATAGGTCGAACCATTCTCAACTTGGTCACCTCTTTATAGGTTTTTGGTTTGGTTTTAATTTTGTTGTAATTTGTTTTATTTAGTTAGTTTTGGTGTGCTGATATCACTCCTTTGAAGGGCCGAACAACTCTCAACTTGGTGGCCTCTTCACCAGTTTTTGCCTTTGTTTAATTTCTGTTTTTAGAGATGGCTTATTTTTCGTGAATTGGACGTTAATACAATTTCTTTGGCAACGTTGTTTAGATTCATCGTGGTACCCTAGTGTGTGTCTAGGCACGCAGATCAGTATACACGTTGTCATTGTCCGAACTTTGGCTGTCCAATGACAGACGATGCCGACAATACTAACAATGGTTATAACAATATTTTCGTACTTACGCGCCATCCCACGCCATCCTCGTTACACCCCTAGGCATCAAACCATAAAAAGTACGCAGTACGTATCGTACTGTAGCCATTCGTCCAATTTCATAGCTGGAAGCCTTCCCGTTATCTGGGTATCGATGAATAATCACCCTATGAAAAATAACATGGGGATGAGCGGACTAGAATTAGCTAGTAGCTAGCTAGTTACACATTTTCAACGTTATTGAGGGTCAGATTTTGCATTGAAAGCAGCTTAGCTGGCATTCCTACACGAGTTAATTTTTGTCAGGTGGGTCATTGGTCTTGATTTCAACACAATTTAAGCTTTTGTACCGCATTATTATTTTTCCCCAAGTACCTGAAATGTGCCCAACTATGCTTCAAGATATTAGACACTGACGCTATGGCGCCACGCTACAATGGTTTACAACCTCGACAATTGAATTGATGTGATGTGTGTTGTGATGATTGTTGCCTAACTTTGTTGCGATAATTGTTGCCAAACTTGGCGCAACACACTAGCGTGTGTCTAGATTACTGGTTGCAATTTTACATTTTGTATTTAACGTTTGATCTACTGAAAGCCACTTTAATCTAATCCAAAGCTTTAGTTAATTTTTCGTTTGTTAATTTAGAAAAAAAAATTTAGAAATCGATTTTCGTAGCGGACGTAGAAAAGCAGCCCAAAGATAAACAATATCTAGATATTATCGCTTTCTCGGAGCCTCTTAACAAAACTGAGTTTAAAATAACCATAAAATAAATAAATAAATAAAGAAATGTGCTTCGGTATATTTTACCATTACAAATATTTACATTTCGTGAAGTTTGAAACACACTTTTCATTTCTAAATAATTGAAAGAAAGCAGACCCGCCTACAATAACGTTACTATTTTTTTTTAATAACTGTATACCTAATGTTCGAAAATATTGCAGAAATAGCTTTTTTTTGTTTCTCCAGCAGTAATTGAATCATGTTTATCTAGGCTGAGATGTACGTTGATGCTCCGTCTTTTTTTTTTTTATTTCGCTCGTTTCTCTAACTTGTACTAATATAAGTTTTATTTTTTTTCAAAAAACGGGAAAAAAAACAATAACTCTGAGAAACGAAATGGAATTTACTAGCGCTCAAGTCTAAAAGCCAATTTGTCGATGTTAATAGTTAATTCGTGGTCTCAGAAGATAAAAGTTTTAGAATCAATATTGAAAGAGTAAAAACTTTTTTTTCCTGAAAATAGTTCTCCGTTCGAGTTCGTTATTTAATTGAATTAGCGTATGTCTACTAGTAACAAGCTTAGATTTATTTTTAAATGTACTTACATCGGCAATAGGATTTAGCAATAAAAGAAAATGGGTACACATTGAAAAGCGACGTCTTTTTTTAACATCAAAGCCCGTATTCTAACTGGAAGCCACTTAATAGCGCCAAGGGAGTATGAAGTGGAGTGCACATATTAGTTTGGCCAAGAGCGCCATGAAGGAGTAGCCTCCAACACAATTCGCACCGTTTGCACCGAGTCCTGGCCCAATGGGGCCAGATATCGAACTAGTGCCCGTTTTTACATTTGTGAAAAACGTACGTTAAAAAATTACACTGTTCTGGTTTTTACTTAAAGGTACACCCGCCCCGCGCGCTTCTACTCGGCCCAGAATCTTTCGGCTAGCGAGACCACCTCGCTCGGCTCGCTTTGCTGGCAGCCAATCAGGAAGACGGTGTTGATGACGTTTCAGGCAAGATGGCGCCATAAACAAGCCGTTGCCTATCCCTGTACTCGATCGGTTCGTCACTCAGTTTAGCTAAATATTTTAATTGTTAGACAATCAAAATGAATCGGCACTTAGATAGGAATGCATTTAACAATCGGGGCCATGAAATGGCAGGCAGACTAGGTTCAAATCGCACTCTTGTTCTTCTCCGATCAAAACAAGCCACAGGCCGCAGAGCTAAATCACCGCTAGAAACGATCGTTCATTTCTCACAAAAGTTGGGAAACTTGCGTTCGTTATGAAAAACTAGAGAATAATCCACTGATTCCGAAAATGCTATTGTATGAATCTGAAAGTCTTGCAGTAATTAGCTATGTGCAAAAATATGCATTCATTTTAGAGCCACTCTGAGCCAATCAGCGTCACGCTAGTGTACAGCAGTGTAGCCAAGTGGCTTGAATGCTCGCTTGAATTTAAATTGAGGAGCGAGAAGCGAGAGCTCGCCGGGAGGGTCGGCGAGGAAAACGGCACGCTAATCCGTGTGGCGTGGCGAGCTTGCTTGCTGGTCTCGCGTAAATGGAGTTGGGACTTGAGTGGAGTTTGGGCTTTATAACCTTCCGCCTGCTTTATAACAGCCACGCGCCGATCGCATCCGCGCTTTTACCACAGCCAAGGTCAACCGAGACAGTACCTTCGTTCCTCGCAGCGAAGAACAGAGCTACTGTCTCAGTCGGCATTGCGCCTAATAGACAAGCCAGCGTGAACGCATTAATTGTTTCGTCACAAACCGGAATGATTCCCGTATTTTAAAATCACAATTTATAATTTTCTAGACTAGTGTCTTATAATTTTGCTTCGGCGATCTATTGGAATAATTCATTTTAATTTTTACTGTATTAGTCTTTTAGATTTTTGATCACATAGTAAATATTAGCAAACGATTAAAATTAGTACTGCGCACACACAGATAAAACTTCAAGGTCATTGTAGGCGCGCAAAGCAGCATATATGTTTAACAATATTCAACAGAAAGTCTCCTAGATGCCACATTTTAAAACGGTTTTTTTGCAAGGGAACGTCTAACGCTAAGTAAATAGACCTTTGGTGCCTTTAATAAATATGTGCGAAAAATATATCCTGAGCTGCGAATGGCCCACGCATGTGTCAGTTCGCTGTGGCGATTATTGGTACGTGCTACGGTTCCTCACTACCAATACCACAGCTAAGGGAGGAGCCATGTAATATTACGTGCCGGCCTATTACGGCATGACCAGATCCCTGTTTACACCTAGCCGATTGGGGTAATGAGGCAATAAGTCGTAGTTCAGTCCACATGTTTTTAATTATAAATTAAGGAGCGTTGAAGGGCTCGGGCTCGCCTAACTTACACGGGCAACTCTGTGCCTTACCTTAGAGCCCTAATTTGGAATGCCAAGGGAACTAGGCTTACTTAGGGACTGATAGAATAGGAACATCATTCAGGTGGTAGTTTGGTTGGATTGGGTTTAATTCATATGCACGACTAAGGGGCAAAAATGGAAATATTTCTAATTAAATTGGCCGAAAATCACCTTGTGGTGTTGGTCGAAAGGGGGATCGTGGCGGAATGAATTCTATTGCAGTTCACACTCAAATTGTTGACAGCACCGGGTAGAATACTAGGCAAGCGCTAGCCATTACAATTGATGACGCATACTAATACAGGCAATTTGTATCTTACAATTTGTTACAATTGTTGGTCACAGAACAACACCTCAGCAAACAATCTACATCATTAAAAACGTGTGATGCGCGTGCGTGTTCCTCTACTCCTCTGGAATCAATGCGCCTACAAAGACGGAAGTTGCACCAAATGAGAGATAAGTAAATTGCGCAACCGTTAGCCCTATTTTTGTCGCTGTGACTTGATTTTATTACCCTCAAATACGCGAAAAACACTGCAAAAATAACGTCAAAGTTTTTTTTTTACCCTCATGACGTCATAGTTTGTTTATGCAAAGTTTATTATGCCTGAACAAACTTTTGTTGATAAAACTAAGACGGCATGAGCATGGACGAACTGTGAGCATTAGTTGAAATTAGTTTGCGTCGAAATAATCAGTACATCGATTTTGTGATGATCTTGGAATCAAAGAAATGGAAGCATGGCTCGATGCCAATGGAGTAAGCGGAGCGAACGATATGGCTAGTGGATATTACTTTTTTTTAGTGACAATGGGTACTTACAGTATGGCGTCATCAGTGGGACTTCGTTGGGGTGGCATGAGTTCAACATTTGCAATCCGGAATAAGACTCACATCATTGTAAGCACTGGTGTTTAAACGATATTAAAAGGAGGAAGGCATTTACTTTCTCGACCCAAGGTCGACTGGAGTAGAAATTGCTTGTCTAGCCTCCCGACTCAAAGCCAGTTCTCACGCGTGCCAGGAAGTTAAAGCCTCTTCACACTGTTTTGGTAAAACAAGGTTTTGGCGTTTATAATCAACTGTCTCGAAAAACAGGAGCTGAAATCTGCTACTTCTCTGCCAGACGGCCTTGTGCAAACGGTGAAATACAAAAATTGAGAGTTTCAACATGAATACTCCCATGTCCTGGTGACGCGCGTGGTGTTTATTCGCTCCTGATGAACACATCCAACTGAGTTTCAGGTTGGACGAAGGTAAGTGACATTTTACGATATTGCGTGACGGTATTTTGTGATGAAAATGACTAAACAGGTCAGAAAGTCAAATGGGCTTGGGAGTGGTTAAATAAATACGGACACAAATATTTTACGTTGCCTTTTGAACTTCAATGTCAAATTGCCTGAGCGGAGAATACTGACACGGCCAAATAACTCAGTAACGCGCAGTGCGAGGCAGAGCACTGAAGCTTCTCACACTGTGCTGTCGTCTATCTGTCGATACGTCTGTGTTCAAGGTAACTTGCGAACTCCTTATTCTAGATACTTCAATAAAGTAGAGCTGACTTTATCGATCGTAGAAACCAAATCCAAACACCGCAAGACGTGAATTGTCGCTGTTATTGCTTCTCACTCGTCTGTCCAAGAAGTCCAGAAAGACGTCTCCTTTGTTTTGTCTATTTTTAAATAAAAGTTCTTTTGGTGCACTGAAGACTCCGACGCCGACCGTTCTCAGAAAAAACTGCTGGTTCGTTATTTCGATGCACAATGGGTCAAGGTGACTTGATGTCCGAGGTTCGAACATGACCTCAACCAACGCTGCTATTGCCGGGACGAGATCTACCCTGTGATGCCTCCTGCTCATGTCGATTGAGCCACGTAAAAGATCCTAGGAATCTTTCAGTGGAATTACCTAGCAAAATTGTCCCTCTCACATTATGGCACAATGGCTTCGGCTGGGAGCACATCAGTCAACCCTCAAGTCATACTTTAATATCTCCATGTACGAGTTAGTCGTTCCCCGTACTTAGGTTTAGAAACGGTAGTCGAACCTGCGTGCACTTACTTTTTCGCATCTTGCAGCTGTCCAGTATACTATACACTGGGAAAGAAAAGGTTAAGCTGGCCAAGTAAAACATTATTTATCCTCCTTAGTTCCGCACTATCTCAAAGCAAGTTTTTAATTCCTTGCCCTCTGAAATAAAAAAAAAAACCGAATGTGATGACATCGTTTAAGCAACATTTGTTTAAGTTGATCAAAACCAAACTTACTTAGAAAATATGTTCAATATAGCGTGTTAATTTTTTCGAGAGTTAATTTTCTTTTGTCATGTTTAAAACTGTTGCTTTCCCCGTTTTTTTTTCGGCAAATTTGATTGTGCTATTTTTGTTTTTTGTTTTCCCTGTTTCTATGGATTATTCATGTGTTTGTTTCCTCTTATCTTTGTAATTTTTCATGTTTTTTTTTTTATAGTTATGTAGATTTTGATTAATGATTTCTCGCAAGTAATTCTGCTTTTTGAATGTTGGTATTTTTTCTCAGTTTTTTTTTTAAACTTTGTTTTGCATTTAAATGTGCCTCTGACCCAAACGCGGGCATCTGAGCTTGTGTTATCTGGGTGTGTCACTTCCATGACTCACTTTGTATATTGCACTGAAATAATCTCAACTCAAATCAATTCAACTCAGCTGCGGGATCCAGTGAAATTCAGTAGCAGTGATCATGGCGGTGAAATTCGCCGTCATTTTACGGAAATTTTTGAATGCAAGACTGACATTGCATGAAACTAGAACAGTGAAAGTGAAGTGTTCAAAACGGGAATTATCTGTAAGTATTGATATAAGCGAAGAAACAGATTGGAGCCCTCATGAATTTTTAGCCAAGGCGACTTTTTTCGTCGTAATTGCTTAATTGCTGCTCACTTGTCAGTTTTGGTTGTTTACTGGTTACCTCCGAATTGTTTCAATTTTGGCTTCTAAAGGAAACCGTAAACATATTAAGATTTATTTTTAATAAAGACGAAAATAAAATAAAAATCATAAAGACGTAAATCAAACAACGCATACTTAAGTTAAAATATGTTTCCTGTAGTTCATTAGTCACGCGAAGTACGATCTTGTATTATCTTGTACTGCATTATTTACACATTAGCCGAAAAATCACTCGAAACTAAGTTTTGGTTTTTTTTTTTCGGGGGGGGGGGGGGGAGTGTTTTCGAGGTGTGGTGTTGTTTTGTATTGTTTTCATGTTGTTGGAGGGAACTCGTTACCTGCTATTTCTTTACTAGCCATAAAGCTAAAATGTTGCATAGTTTAACCGTGGACCGTACATTTTTCTGATGATTTGGTGGTGTCTATAAAACAGTGACATTTGCCGCCATATTGGCAACAGTATGGGTTTGGAGGGCATAACTACAAGGTGCACTACATAAAAATGGAGGGGAAAACAACGGAAGAGCGGATTTCTTAGGCTTAAAATAACGTTGTTTTCTCCAACAATAAAAATCGCGCGTTTTAGGTCTAAGAAATCACTCTTCACAGCATCGGCTTCAGTATGACGCCCTTCTGTTTCTCTCTGCAGTGCCCCTTGCAGCTAACCCATTAAGGGTCCAGCATAGAGTTATATACAATAATACTACGTCGTGTCACTGCTCTATAGACATGACGTAGTATTATTGTGTATAACTCTATGGTGGCGCCAGTTACTGGATTAGCTGCAAGGTGCACTGGTGGGGGAAAAGAAGAGCGTCTTACTGAAGCCAATGCTATTAGACTGGATTTCTTAGGCCTAAAACGCGCGATTGTTGTCGATTTGTTGGCAGTTCCTGACATTTTTAAGCAAGTGGAATCTTTATTTTCCAATTACAACCTAAACAGCATAAGGGATTGGAGAAAACAACGGTTTTTTAAGCCTACGAAATCCACTCTTAAAGCACTGGCTTGACTAGAAGTGCCGTTGTTTAACCCCCCCATTTTAATCTAGTGCCCCTTGCAGGTATCTCTCCTTTAGCAATATGACGTCACTTGACGCTTCTCTATTCAAACCTATTCGAGCCTACTGCGGGCAGAGATTCATACGCTTCCTCTGAAACCTTAAAAGGTGCCTCTTTACCGATTGACAGGTTGCAGCATCTAGCGCCGTCTACCGTTATTTATAGTTCTATGTAGCACTTGATTTCAACAACTGAAGGAATGCGCAAAGAAATTTCTTTTTACACCGCAAACTAGCCACGTGCCCCCTTAATTATTGAATGTAAAGTTGGTGCATCCACGTGCACCAGGGAGCATTCGGTTAAGGTTTACGATATCACTGTCACTGGATGGCGCCTATCTAGCGGTTCAAAATCTGCGTTTCAAAATGGTCGATATATAGAAAGAAAAGCGCCCGAGATGTCGTTAGGCTTAACTTTACCGCTTGCTCCCTGGTGCACGTGGATGCATCAACTTTAGACTCATTAATTAAGGAGGCACGTGGCTTGTTTGTGGAGTAAAAAGAAATTTATTTGTGCGTTCCTTCGCTTGTCGAAATTAAGGGCTAGCCAGAACTAGATAGCGGTAAATGGATACAGATGCAGCAGCCTGTCATTTGGTAGCAATCCCTCTTTAACCTAACTAACTACCGCTAAAGGCCAAAGAGCCAAGCTCCCCCTCACACCCGATTACCTTTATTCACACTTACAGACCACCACACACTCCAAAAACCAAAGGACCAAGGGATCCGCGCGACTCACTGTGAGACTCACAGATCTCTTTGTCACTTTGTCACACCTAAGGTCGCTCTGCCATACCTAAGGTGCCACGAAGGGGAGACCTAAGTTTGCAGCAGGACAACAACAGCGGGAATGAAGAAAGAATTGTCGCTTTTTCCACTGCTTAATAATGCGAGTTTGGTGGACTTCTCGACAAAAACTAAAACAGAAGTAAGCCTACAAAAAAACCTATTAAACCAAAAAAAAAAAAGGAACTTAAAACTGGAATTTCGGTTTTCCGTTTCATAATTGATAAGAAAAAAAAACAAAGCTTATCAATTTGGACTAAAAAGTTGTGACATATCCAAAAACAAAACTTATTATGGATTCTCGCTAAGCTTTTCGGCTGTTTGAAGTCGTGATATTAAACGCCAAGCTCTTTTACCAAGTTTATGCTACCCACTATGACTTCAAAAGTTAAATGAAACACTTGATAATTGCGCAATAACAGTTTTCAAATTTTTCAATTAACCATTAAACTCTGTATAGGATAATTTGGTAAACGAGCTTGGCGTTTGATATCACGACTTCAAACGGCCGAAAAGCTTGGCGGGAATCTTAAACAAATTTTGTTTTCAGGAGCTAATCCGTTACTGAACTATCAACACCATGTTGCATAACTGGATAGGCCTATATAGTGTCTAATGCAACACGCAATATGGCCTCTGGGTCATATGGGGCCTGCCTGAGGACTCTCAACCGCCTTCAGCAAAATCCTCTGTCCAGTCGAATTAATTCACTCTGAACAAATCGCCCATAACAATTCTACTTGGTTTAGCAATCGTTAGGCCTATTTGCGAGAAGCCCATTGGCTTATCAACTTTCAAGTAACAATGGTAACTTAAGCGGAATTTTATTGTTCACTCTTTGCATCCGCAATCGCGTCAATGCTACAATAGTTAGGCCTATTTGAAAACTATTGGGTCTTTGCTGTCATAAAATGCAATATAATGTGTATTTTAATTAAATCGATCATGAAACTTTTACAAATGTCCTTTACAAACCTAAAGTCAATAAAAAAAACATGAAGTGAAGGATTCCTTCTTTAACACGCAAAACATTGCACTGCATCAGAATATAATGTGTATTATATAATGTGTAACAATCACCCATAATGAATTATAAACAACGTTGCAAAGCAAGTAAAATTATTCATAAAAAAGTGCTAGTTCTTTAGTTCTGTGGTCGTTAGAAATTATGTTACTCCATCCGCCAGAGGTACTCTAATATGCTCCTTCCGTCAAATACTTCAAAATTTGTATGGATGCAAGACTGACATTTTTCAAGTAACTTCTGAACTAATTACATGGGGGCTTGACTGCGATCACTGTTGTTGCGCGGTAAAAAATCTCTGCTTAAAACCTGATCTGATTGGTGACTGTAATGGGGACCCTAGCTAATTCCCTGTCGTGCAGTACTGGCCCCAATAGTGCATGAGACTATAATGAACTATATCTATTTTGGCCAATTTTGGATATTGTTTGGGCCCCTTCTGTGATCGGAGGTTTCCTGGTTCAGATTTCCGGGTTTGCTCCCTTACTTTTTACTAATAAAGGGCTATGAAGGTTCAAAATTCAGCCGGGGGGGGGGGGGGGCCAAAATTTTATTTAGGCCCGTCGCAGAGGTCATTCAACCAAACACTGCCCAAACTACCGATGAAAAAGTAAGTTTTTAACTTAAAAAATTACACTATCAGCAGTCAAAATTTTAGAAAACGTCTCAGCTTCGTGATGAGTTTACACGGTTTTAAATCAGTCAGTATGTGTACTATCTAGTGTCGTTTTTTTTTCAATAAACTAGTAGTAACTTGTCGATGCGGAGTACTACGTACTTAATTTGGCTACAAGAAATCATCTGCAGACAGCTCAATAGGCATAATAAAAGTGCAGTTTTTGACCGTGAGTGGGGAGGGAGAGGGGGGGTGGGGGTTAAGATTTTTCAGAGTTTTGACGTGGGTCATGGAAAATTAGCTTGGTGGTTGTTTTTTTTTTCCCCCCGACCCCCCCCCCCCCCCCCACTACTCCTCGGTCAAAAATAATGACCGGTTCCTAACAAATTTAAAAATTAAATAAGCCTACGAAGCTTACGTTTTCTTTCTGTATGTTTTAAAATTGGAAACAAATAAGTATTTGTGAATTGCAAACAAATTAATTTAACAAGGAGTTAATAAATAAATCTTCACTTACTATAGTGTAGAATCCACTTGCAAAACTTCCCCGTCGAACGGACCTCCAGCAACAACATGACGACAAGATTGCCATATGAGTTGGTGGCGCTGCGATCGCAAGAAAATCGCCCTCTCCACGTTTTTTTTTTCGTTTCGCTTCTTTCCGTTTCCTGTTTTTTTTTTTTTCAGGTATTAGATGGTGACATGGAGTTGGCGGTAAGTAAAGAAGAAGCAAAAAAACTTCTGACCATAACCCACAATCTTCGGTCGAGGAATCAGCCACGGCAGAGTGGGCTCACAAGCACTCTTTCTTGTGAGCGTCGTCAGGCGTCGCTGTTGATGTTGTGACGTCATGACTCGTGCAGCACGTGCGACTCCGTTGTGGAGGAGTTCACTGTTAATGAGGGGGTGGGGTGGGGGGAAGAGTGGTTTGTGGAGACGATTTTCTGTAAAAGAAAATAAAACGTACGTGTGAGAAATAGGCGAGAGAAACAAAAAAAAAGTAAAATGGGAAAAGGTGTACACAGCACGATGTATGTATGTTTTATTCATGGTGCAATAACAAAACTCTCGAAAATTTTGCAGCTGCGTCAACAAAATGAGAGATGGAAGGAACAAAATGGATGGTTGACTAAGGGAAGTTGATGATGGGAGCCAGCGCAGGTGGCCGTTTTAAGGAGATGAAGTTCTTTGTTTTTGGAAAAGAGTGGAATTTTAAACGTAGGTCTCTACATTCTTACTGCGTGAGTTGAGAGAGATGAAAAGACGCTTTCAAGAGACGTTCGCCTCATTAACCACTGCCATTCCAACCTGCAATGTCACATAAAAGGCGAGAGGAGGCGCCTGTAACCTTGTGACAGGCTCATAATTGACACGTCTAGCTAACATTTTGTTCGCACATGCGTCTTCAACAGACTGCCTCAAAAGCAACCTCTCTAAGCTCCATTATACAGTCGACCTTCGATATAACGAATTTTCTCCTTAAAATAACAACCTTGTAACTGACCAACTTCTGTTTGTATTGTTACCCACGAGGCAGTCGAGGCAGTTGCCTCGGGGCCCCACGGAAGTCTGGGGCCCAAACAATGCACTTCTCAATATGCAAAATATATTTTTGATACTTTTCATTATAACGACTGTTCCACTAATGCATTGTAGCAATTTTAATTTTAAGAAAGGGTTTATTTTTCTTTTACACTCAGTGCAGTTTATTGTTCCTCATGGCCTCGTAGAAAGTCGCATATTATTGCATCTTAGCTTATCGTTTGTGGCATTCACAAAATCTTGCCTTGGGCCAATGGCTCTGCCACGTGGGCTTCAAATTGGGGTGAAGGGGCACCATTTCAGAGTAACTTAGCCCCATACCTCGTATCAGGGTGCGAGACCCCGTATCAGGGTGAGGGGAACTCATGTTATGATGACGTACCCCGTACCAGGGTAATAGGTGAGAGACCCCAATATCAAGGTGAAGACACCTCATATTGGGATGAGGGGCCCGTACCAGGGTAAGGGATGAGGAGCTTCTATATCAGGGCAAAGGGGCGAGAGGGTATGGGCGCTCCAGATCAGGTGAGGGGCCCCATGTTATGATGAGTGCTCCCCCGTATTTAGGCGAGGGGCCCACGTCTGTGTGAGGGGGCCATCTTGAAAGGTCTGCCTCGGGGCCCCAACACGACTTAATAAGGCCCTGGCCTCAGTATAAGGAAAATTAATACAGATGCAAACCTACCGTTACCTTTTGGACTTAAATGCCAGACAGCCTGAGCGGGAATTGATCCCTCGATCTTTGAAACAAAAGGCCGACGTCTAACTGTCAAACCATACTGACGCTTAGAGAACTTGAGCCTTTGGTCTTAAAGGTCAAGCGAGGGTTTATTACCCCCTCAAGCAGTCTGACGTGTAAGTCCAAGAGGCAACGGATAAGCCTATAGGTTTGTACCTGTATGTATTTGATATTTATCAAGCCGATTTGGATTTCCGTCCTGTTTATCCCTGTATAAGAAACAGCTCGATAAAAAGACCTTTTCAGTGTTGTAAAGGTATTTTCAAATATTGCCAAGATAAGACATATACATTCGTTCATTTGCCTCAATAAAAAATGAAGTTGATGGTAATAAAACAGTTACAGTCAAACTTTTGAAGGAATGGGTCGCGATAAGTGATTTACTGTAGAGTTGTTATGTTACTTCCTCGGAAGCAGCACGTCCACGGCTGAGCCTCGGACGATGCGCTGCCTCCTTGGACGTCAAAACTATACAATAAATCACTTACCGCGACCCATTGTTGCAAAAGTTCGCCTGGAACTATTACTTAGTCCGCCGTTTACGTGATTATTGCCCAAACCACCGGATGCTGTAATTGTTGCTGTTTTCTACTTCCTGTTCTTCTACTTCCTGACTTCTGCTTCCGTCCTTAGCTAATTATTTTGTAGATTGGGTTGAGGACAGGTGAAAATATGATGCTCACCCAATCTTTCCCCAAACGCCCAATTGACCAAGAATAGCCCTGAATCTAATTTCGCGTGCTCGTAAATAATTAGGGGTGAGGTAACTCAACAACCTTTCTAGTTTAACGGTTGGCTAAATAGCCTGGACCCAAGTAAGAGATTTAACGGCTGATTGGCCTTGCCTTGACGACCGAGACGCTGCAGGTTGATTCACTTTCGTTCAATGCTATCTCCTGCATGAAAGCAATTGAATTACCAGCCTGGCCAATGCCCAATTAGGCCAGTTGTGCTCGTAAACCGAACAACAAGAGGATCTATTTATCCCTCATATAAAATCTTATTTAACATTTAAGATCTGGGATAATTTTGTGTTGGGCATTACCGTTTTCCGAAGTCACACTAGTAAACTTCTGAAGGTTAACATTGGCGCTCAGCGGTGCTTGTGAAGAATGTTGATTCCATTCCGATGAGCAAGGCCACTTGAGATGCTTGCTCACTTCAATGCAGTGAGGCAGTTCTTTTTTGTAATTTTTAATATCAGTGGTATGCCACTGCAGTTAAATGGAATACACGTCCAAATGACGCGACCACAGGGGCTTGCCGTCCGTCGCATGCGCGCCGCGTGAATACAAACTCTATATATGGAATGAAAGGGGTGAAATCAGCCAAAAGCCTTATCGTACAACAATTGAGCGTTATTAAATTTTACGCTTGCGCGCTATTATCATCAATGGAACTCGCACTGAGCGTCTTTATTGTTAACATATCTCGCATTCGAAGCCATTATTTGTGCCACCAGGTTGTCCAGAGCGATCAAAGAAGATTTTCAGTTTTTGCTATCGCAGTCAACTTCCGGTAATGGCTGGTGCTTTTACCTCGATGTTAAAACGCTTCTCAGGTTGCCCTGGACAACGTAAGACTACAAATAATCACTTCCAATTTAATGAAGTCATTATTTGTATTGCATTTTACTTTTAAATTATCTTTAAATCGTCGAACAAAGTTGCCCAAATTGGACCGATACAAACAGAGATATGGTATTTAAAAGGTTATCGCCATAAATGGCTCACTTTCGAACACATGGGCGGGGGGAGAGTTGGGCGAGGCGCAATCACACAACTTTTTTCAACTTCTCACATGGACATGAAACTTGATGCGTATTGCGGGGATGTTAGGGCCGTTATGGCATGGTTAGATGGATGCAATCAGTGGCGAAATCATGGCTAATGGAATGGGAACGTGAAGATTAAGTATAGTTTGGGGACGTGGTTTATATGTATAAAACCCCTAAACTGGGTCAAAACGGCCACGGCGGACGAGAACGGGGATTGCTTTTTTACTATCGATGAAAAAGGGCGAGCGTAACAATCAGTAACAAACGACAGTATGCCACCCCCCCCCCCCCCCCATTACCAGCCGACGTAAAGTTGGAAAACACTTTTGAAGATCAACAATTTAAGTGCACGAGAGACAAGCAGCAGCATTATCAACCGACGAAAAAACGCAAACGGTACTCTGAAAGAAACTATATTCCCCTTCCCGCGGGGAAATCATCATCCAGTTTTTTTTTTTTTTACTTTTAGGAAGTACGAACCCAAACTGTAAGGAAGTTATTCATTGTACACGATGTAAGACTTTAAAGCATACGAAAGAAATATGCAGTAGGATTGAGTAGAAAATGAAAAAAAAAGTACGGGAGGGGAGGGCAAGAACACAAGATAAAAAATTACAAAAAAAAAAGAGGAAAGAGCAACTAAAGACGGTGAGTGAGAAAATCAGGGTTTGTTGGCGTGAGAGTAAGACTAGCTTCATTTGGGTTCATAGCCAGAGCCATTAAGGCATATTGAATGTCGTATAATAACCGCCTAGCCCTTAAAATGCGCAAATATGTGATTGGACACATGTGATTGGTGATGCATATACCCAACGAAAAGTTGGAGGGACTGAAGGGGGATGTGCTGATAGATTGAGCGGAGCGAACGAAAACCAGTGATTGTTAACAAAAAACAAATACAAGCGAGTAAATAAGCAAACACAAGCTAGTGTGTTAACCATGATGTGCAAAAAATGTGATATGAAGAAACATAATTTGCCAGAGCTTTGCCAAAGACAGAGTTCAAACCGTATTGATGTTGCAAACGACGCATCCAACATCACCCGAGCTTCAACCAGTGTGAAGTGTGCGCAGAAATGTGAGTGAGCATTCCAGAGACAAAATGCGGCATCTATTGAAGGAAATGTAATCTATTTATCACTGCAAAAAAACCATCACATATAAATAAACGTTCGGCACTCTCCATTTAATGTGCGATAATCTCACGCCGTGGAAAGCACGGACTTAGGGTAATTTTACTTAAATGTAGACTGGAACGGTGGGGGGGGGGGGGATATTCTAATTAGTAACTCGAAAAAATACAACTTAAAAGTTAAGGCTCCCTGGCTGAGAAACAGGAGTTGGCAAGCTAATAACAAAACCATAAAACATCGGGTTCTTACAATTATTGTTTGTCATGTTTTTTCTTAAGGAGCACGAATCCAAACTGGGTTAGCTGCTTCACGACGTCGAGAAACACTATTTAGCTGGTGAAATCCAAGCGGAAAACACAGCATCTTTGACATGCCACAGTTGTTTATCGTGGCAACACACGACACAATATTATTACACACAATATACATGCATATTGTGCATTGTTGCACCCGACGATTGAACTCTGGGAGAGGCAAGTCGTAGTGATTCATCTTGCATCAAGGCCTGCTGAGATACAGCCGACAGCAAGACGATGTGGCATTAAAGGCTACAGCTACGGTTGCAAGATGAATCCCTACAAAATGGAAACAAATTCTTCGTACGGAGATTTGTATGTACCAGCATAGCGGTACCTGGACTATCACCCAATAAGAGGAAACTCTGAAAATAAACACAGACGCAAACCTATTTTGAGTTAGCTTTTCGTCCTGTCCATAAGAGGATTCTCGTTTCGTCATTACCTAGCAAGCTTCCGCCATGCCCTCCATTTCGTTCCCATCTAAAAGCTCACGTGGACGAGGATTCAATTACAACCTTGCTCGCTTTCAATTAACCCTGTTGCCAACAGGCAGAATTGTGACGTCCAGCAGCTTTTCATTTCCTTCCAAATTAGACCAATATCGTTTTTGGCTGCGCGGATTCAGGCCAAAAAAAAAAAAGGTCGCACAACCACAAGGGCGAGTGATGCTTCAAAGTCTTTAAAATTTACGCGACGTAGCTCAGTTTGAAGACTCAACGCTGTGCTCCATAAAAGCCCGTTTAGAGGCTGACAAATTTGCCTAAGGGGTAATTACTCGGAAAGCACATGGATGAGAGGAAGGTTTTTTTTTTCCAAAAAAGAGTTGTTTCCTTAAATTTTTTTGTGGATCTGTGCGTGTTGTGGCTTGGCTCTGTCGTTAAATACATTATAAAACCCTCGTCGTTTTAATTAGTCTAAGCAGGGTTTTTTCCTTGTTTTTCATTACTCTGTGTTTTGTGTGTTTGTGGATGTTTAAAATTTATCGTAGAGCCTTCTGTTCGATCAATAAACGGTTTAACTAGCTTTATTATCGTAGTAACAAAACTGCCTCAACAACTTTTTGCCTTTTAAGTAGTTTAAAGCACTAGTTAGCCACCTCTACAGTCCAGAGCATATAAGAGTTACTGTGTAACGATATTTGTTCTTATTATCTGGGATGTTTGTAAGATGTTAATCGAAAACTGATTTAACAAACCACAATGTGTGAATTTCATGATGGAGTTCACTATTTAAAGATAATAACGGTGCTGCAAATCCAACATGAGCACATGAGATCCTGAGACTGCACTCCTGCACTCCTGTATTACTGTTGTTTGCTGTGACGTGCGTATCACGTGACTGGGCTAGTCCAATCAGACGGCCAAACAGCCGTTGTTCTCGTTCGTCATTGGCTAACTCATGGTGACGTCACCGTAAACAGCCATTGCGCATGGTTTAGTTTGTCCGCATAGTAATAGCGAAACAGACAACAAACAAACTAACTAACAAAACAAAGGGATACAACCAATTACTGGAAATCGTACCCTCGTGTACGGTCTCATACTTTCTCGTCTGCGGACTGGGAGCCTTTATAGTTATGCTTTTTGTCTTAACCAATGAATTACCGGCTCACTTGTTCACTAAGCATAACCATACTAATAGGTTTTCAAAGAAACGTAATTTGACGCCGCATGGACATAAAATGATAGACCTGATCGCTCCAATTTTTCTGACGGTGCATCCAACACCACCCGAGCGTAGCACGGGTTCATTTAATTAAACACAGTCTTTTTAAATTTTACTTAGGTATGTAGCCCATTTGCTAACGTTAAAACTAACAAATCAAATTTATAAGCTAATGAATAATAATAACAAATTTACTTATTTTTTTTTTGTTTTTTCTATTTTACTTGAAAACTTTTTTGAGCTACTGATTTTATGTAGTTTTTTCTAAACAACAACCTATCTTACATTGTGCGTCAATTGGGCGATAAGTCTGTCCTCCTGTCCGGTGTTTTTCAATTTTTGCAGGAGGTACAGATGTATGACAAGATTTACATTAGGGGTTTGAATAATATCTCTGTAATGTGTGGTGCAGTGGCAACCCGGACCACTGCACTGTGACTGAGGTTGGCGCTAATGACCAAGTTGTCGACGCGCCATTAAGCCTCAATCCCCCCCTATCTTACAAAAAACAATCTTACAAAAAAAAATTAAGATTAACATCAACGGAAGAGAAGAGGAAAAAATAAGATGCAGACCTCTTCCAAGCCTCATAAATAAAGAGGGGGGTAGGACCTTTTTGCCACAGACGCAGACCTTTTTCGGCCGGTTAGGTGATGATCGCCACCAAGAGGCCAGCCTCGGAGTTTGTTTGAGTGCGGGTGTCTAGGATAGAGGAAGCGAACTTCGTGCTGTCATTACTTTTTGTAAGTCTACTAAACCATGAGCAATGGCTGATTGCCGTGACGTCACCTTGAGTTAGCCAATGACGGACGAGAACAACGTCTGTTTGGCCGTCTGATTGGACTAGCCCAATCACATGATATGCACGTCACAGCAAACAGCCATGGCGCGTGGTATAAAGGGGACCTGATTTGGTTTATTGTTCTAATTGTAGTAGTGGTGGATTCTCCTGTTCATCTCTCGGTTTTAATCAGCTTTTTTGTTTTTGATGGTTTAGTGTTAATTTTTGGTTAAAGCGATTGTTGTTCGAACTGTACGGTTCATGGTGTGTAGACCAGTTATTAAACCCATTAACCCTTTATAGCCTGGCGTCCCTTTAAAAGGACGGCTACTGAACGGCCAAAAACTAAGTCCCAACGCGGAACGCGAGCTTTGTGAGGGGTCCCCGGGGACCCCGAGTAAAGCGAGCAGCAACAGCCCAGTGGTCAGCGTCCTCGTCTGCGAACCAAGTCAATGCCGGATCGAAGCCCGCGACCGACCCAATAGTTAAAACGAAAATATCCAGTTTGGCATGGGCATTAAAGGGTTAAACTATTCAACTAAAAATTTCGTTTTTCAGTAAGCCACCTTCACCCACTTAAGTTTTGTTTGGGTGACGTTACCCGGAGTCAGGGCTGGGCGGAAAAATTGTTTAAGGGGATGCGTGTGGTCGTTTTACGCCCCTTCCCTTCCTTTGAAGTTAATCTTAAAATTTGTTTTTTTAAGACTAGTTTTAGAAGACTGTAAGGTTGTTTTTTTGTAAGATAGTTTGTTGTGTAGAAAAACTACACAAAATCAATAGCTCAAAAATATTTTCAAGTGAAATAGAAAAAGCAAAAAAAAAAAAATTTCTTATTATTATTCATTTTCTAGTAAGTTTTGAGTAAGTTTCAACCTACCCCAAAACAAAACTTGTGAAGGAATACCGACAAGGTTTTCGGCCGTGCAAAGTCGTGATATCAAACGCCAAGTTCTTTCGCCAAGCTAATCCCGCCGAGTAACAGTTCGAAAGTCAAATGAAATATATGAAAATTACTTACCGAACAATTTTCAATTATTTCAATTAAGGTTTGAAGTTGTAGTCGATGGGATTAGATAGGCGAAAGAGCTTGGCGTTTGTCATCACAACCGAAAAGCTAAGCGGGAATCCTTTAACTAGTTTTGTTTTGGGGTAGATATCACATTTTTTTGATCTAAATTGATGAAATTTTTTTTTAGTAATTATGAGATCGAAACGCCAATCTAGTTTTCTGGTCCATTTCTTTTCTGTTTTTTGATACCGATTGGTTATCAGTAAGTTAAAAAAGTTATTATCGTGGTTTTAACTTATGCTAATTAGTTATTGTCTAAGACAGCCGAGTTCGCACCGTCCGTTTTTAGTATAGGAACCATTACACTAATTGAAGGAAGCGTTGATTTCCGTTTTAAACCCTAAAGTTCTTAGAAGAATTTAACGACCCAGATTTTTATTGCCACCCTAAAGCAGGCGTTCGGAGATTTTTAGCGAAACAGTAGCACCGTAAAGAGGACTTAAATTGATAAATTCGAGACACGCAAGCACACACGTCATCAAATTGAGAGTAATTTAGCTGAGTTATGCTTACGTTGCAAAAGCTGAGAACATGGTCTACTGCGTTTGCTTTCTCTTATTTACGTAAACAACTCAGGATGCAGAACAAACAGGTCGTTAAAATGAAAGAGGTTTTCATTCTACGTAGCTCAACTTGTTCGGAATTATCGAATAAGCGCTTTCCTAAAGTAAACGGGACAGATCAGAAGCTCATCCGATCAGGCTCGATTACGCCGCTAACATCAATAATAACGTCACACTTGTGTCTTTAGTTTAGGAACGAACTCGATACTTCATAGCATGCGTGAGCGTGTATTACCAAATGTCAAGGGCGTTAGTCAACAGTTCTAATCGGTTATTATTTATCTCCGGGGGGGGGGGGGGGGGAAAATGGGGGGGGGGTCATGGATTTTTTGGACTCTCTTTACGACCGGAGAATCCATTCTGATTTTGAATCAGATAGAAAGTGGCCGAAGGCCCAATGGTCCAAACTTCAAGCTGGAATAAGTGCGATGGATAGCACCTGCAGAGGTCCAAGATTGCTGAGATGGTCCTATGCTGGGAAAGCTGAACGAGCAACCACACGCGATGGGACCATAGGAAGAAAGATGCAGCATGGTCCGTAGCGGACGCTTTTATAGAGAGCCTGCGCCCGCAACCGAATTAATTAACAATATTATCAGGAGGGGG
>JAHWFP010037040.1:39031-53444 GCA_023313725.1 Lithobius niger
CCCCCCCAAAAAAAAAACCCGGACCAAACTGGAGAAAAACCATTTTGGACCTCAAATATGACACTTTCAGCAGTCAAAATTTCTGAAAACTCCTCAGCTTCTGGGCTACCTAGTGTAGTTTTTTTAATAAACGTTCTAGAAACCTTTGCCTTCTGGCTGCTAGTTTTCTTGTCTTTCAGTTCCTGACTATGATCGGGTATGTGGACATACAAGCAAATAGTGCGTTCATCATACTTATTGTGTGAAACTCGATACAAGAGGGGTGCAGTTTAACGGAGTGTAGTTCGGTGTTTTATAGCACATTTTTTAACTAATTTACAACTAGTAGTAACTTGTCGGTGCGGAGTGCTACTTACTTAATTACAGGAATTACTTACTAACTCAATAGGCACAGGAAAGCTAATTTTTTGTTGTTGTGATTTTTAAAACTTGACCCCCTCAAAATTTTTTCAGAGTTTTGAAAGGGGTCATCGAAAGTTTGTTGATCAAATTTTCATTTCCTTCGCCCCCTGCTCCCCCCCTACCCCCCACACACACACTTCCGGACATAAATAATAACCGGTCTCTAAGTTAATACCGGCTGATAAATGCGTTACAATTGTTACAGCCGAGTGACTTCTTATCTTCTTCTATCTTATATAGTGAGGACAGTATGTGATAGCAATCTCCACCATTCATTAATTACGTTTGCATAAATTCCTGCAAATTCGCCGTCTTTAGTGGCTGGATTCAAACTGCCAGGAAGAGTTGATGAGTCGATGAGTCCCTATACGTACTACACGAGCTTTGTGAGAAGGTGGGGAGGGGGAACTTGAATAAAGCGAGCAAACACCGCCCACTGGTTAATATCATCGACTAGAAACCAAAAGAAAAAGGCCGGTTTTATTCTCATGAGTGATCTCTAAGTCTCATAAATAGTAGGTCGTTATCAGTAACACTGCCGACAAAATGGAGCGAAGCGATGACAAACAACCCATGTTACATTGGAGACAGCGTTGTGGCTCATCTTTTCGGTTGCGTCAGCTCATCTTAGTTCTTTGTCCATTTGCTTTCGTAGTGCGTTGCTGGTGAGCGTTGACTGCGGTTGCGACGAGCAGGTTTCCGACTTTAGTTTTTCAGCGGACAAAGTACCCGAAAATTTGAAGAATTTTCGTTAGAAAGTATCAAATTTGGAGCCCAGGTGAGAATTAATGTTGGCAGAAATTTGAGTGCGCACTACATCCATCTTGGTATTTACTAACGAGGTGGCAGATTCTCGCGGTTCGGAAACTACTGGTGAGCAAATAGGTGAGCGGCTCACTCTTTTCGGGGCATGAAGGGACCTGTGGTGTCTCGTGTTCATGTCGATTGTGGCATGGCAAAAATCCTAGCTTTTCCGCTTAGATTTCTCCAGCTAAATTGTCCCTCTTGTTGTCTACTACCATGGCAAGCAAACCCAGAATGGATTACCGCTCTCAATTAAAAAACTCAATCGTAAACTTGCGGAATCTTTAATAATGGGCATTGTAAAGCTCAGTAAAGGATGTATTATCACATACTTTATAATTTTTTTTAATTTTTTTCGAACCCACCACTAATTTTAGAAACAAGCCTCTTCGCTTGATTCCTCCTTAGAGTACTTACCTTACTTGATTCCTAAAGAGTCGACTGCTTAGAAAAAGCAGCGTCTGTTTATCTTAGTTTTGGTTTTGTGTCAATAAAGTTAGAGAATGACGTCACCAAGTGAGGATTCTCTAGTAATCTTACAGGCCCACGCCGTTGAAAACTTCCCACCTACTCGGTTTCGGTCGGTCTGCCTCGTAGCCTCGAGTGGGTTGACCCTACACAAGCTTAGTCAATCATCCCTGCATTCTCCTCCCGTTTCGCTCTCTCTACCTCTCTGTACCCAGAACGTCATTTCCTATGGCGACGAAACCAACGTTTCCGGGGGAAGATTCCAATGACCTTTTTTTTCAGCTTCTTATATTTTTTATTTTCGATTGGAGTTTTAAGAAAAGAAAACGAGAAATACAAATAAAAAAACCTGACTAGAAAACGTGAAACATGACTGAGTTCTGGGGAAGGAGGCAGAAAGGGTGTGCTGCTCCTCTTCATCTACCCCGCCCCCACCCCCGCCTCTCCCAACCTCCACCACATTGTCCCTACGTTCACCCAGCCACACCCCTGATGCTGAAGTTGCTTATCCGCCCACTCCGTCTGATAGCGATTTCCACACCCGAATCCAACGTGTTTACTCGTTCAGGGCGTTGTTTTTCCACCACGTTCCTTTCGCTTCTTCCTTTGCCATTCATTTTTCTTCACACCCTTTTTCACACCCATATTTCCAATCCGAGCCATCATAACACTAATGGTCGTTTAGACACAGACAAGGAAAACGATCTTGAGCAGCTGAATCTCTCATCGCCCATATCAAAGGGCGTGCAGATTAGTGTCGTCCTTAGAGACGATTCATGGAGTTAGGGTGTGGGCGGTGAGTGTGGGCGTTATTCGACGATGTTCTCTGTGCCCTCCCCTCCCCCTCCCCTTTCGAAAACCACCCTTTTATCCCGAATTCACGCACGCCCAGCCGAATGCAAATGAATGGCGAAAGCACAAAGCCCTTTCATCCCTTTTATTTGTTTTCACTGTTCAAGTGGCCCTACACTTTAAGGGGTCTGCGTTTAATGGCTTTATCCGACGTATAAGTAAGATGCTTGTTGTGACTGCCACCGTGTGTGTGTGTGTGTGTTTATAACGATTCGACATTACAACCGTAAAGGTGCAGTTAGGTCACCGTAAATTTGGATCGCTTTTACCGGAATGGTGTTGATTTGGCACTTAGCTGTCATTTCATTCCAAGGTTAGGCGAATTAAATGAAATGTACGGCGCAAATAACCAATGAAATAAATAAACTCATTACGAAAACTTCCCCTTGAAGCTGCAGGGGTGGGCCAACTTGGGGTGCAGAGGATGATGCAACTGGTCCTCCATTCAGAACTAAGAGACTGATCATTATGTATCTCGGGGGGGGGGGGGGGGGGGTGTGAAGAAAATCGAGGGTCACTGATCAAACTGGAGGACAAAAGTAATTTTTGGACCTCAAAAATGACACTTTCAGCAGTAAACTTTTATTATTTCCGCGCCCCAGACTACCCACCCGTCTTTGATGCGCCACTTCACCAACTCTTTGCCCAGCGCTGATTGCACATCATAGTCTGCCCGTTCTCCCCCCCCCCCCACCACCAGAGCATTCCCTTCCATGCCCTTTAGTAGTCGATCCTGTCTTCAGAGCTCAGACTACGTTCCTGAAAAAGTGCTTGTAGTTGGTTACTGAGAAGGGCCTGCCAGTGTGATGTGGGAGACTACCGGCTGCTTCCAGCAGTTATGGGATGTATTGTGTCCTATTGTGAGCATTGTCTCTAATCCCTGCAGTGATCGGTAGTTCCTTGGTTCCAAATCCCGGGTTTGCCCCCTCCCCCACCTACCCATTTCTAGACTTCGTTCTCCTTGACTTCAGAAATTTATAAAAAAAAACAAAAACTGGTACATTTAATGACTTGTTAATTCTTGCTTAATTCCATTTTCGCAGAATCTATTTTCGCAGAATTAAGTTTCCGAGAAAAAATGACCATTGTTGCATAATCAAATTCGCAGATGAAAAATGTGACCTGCGACCCCTTGTGAGCTGTATTGCTCATGACATGGTTTATTTAAGTACCTTTATATTTGTGCAAGAAGAATTCTAGTACTGTAACTGTGAGGGGGCCCCTGCTTGAACAGGATTCCCCGAACATGACTGCTTGCATCATACGCTTTAGGGTTACAGAAATCTCGGTGAGTGCATATCGTATACCGCGAAGCCGCGACCCCTCAGATAGTGTATAAAAAAAAAACAATTTCCGCCACTATTCATCTAAAATGATAGATTTTTCTGGATTTTTCATTGATACAGTAAATCACATTTTTTCCTTCTAAGCTGGGTCTTATCCAATGCAGCTCATCAAGGAGTAGGCAAGTCATATTTTTCTTCTGCAAATCTGATTCTGCAAAAATTGACATAATTTCTGTGTGTCTGGAATTCCATTTCCGCAGTATCCTGGCGTCCAAATTTTCAGAACCATTTTCGCTGAAAAAAATGAGAATTTTTTTTCTGAGAAACTGGAAGTGACTTTCAGTTGCTACGGTTATCTTGGGATGGTAAGACAATTTTTCTATGAAATAGGTAGGATTTTTCACATGCCACAATCGACATGAGAACAAGTCATATCCGGGGTGCTTTTCTTCCATAATACACAGGGCTGAACTGATAACAGGATTGAACCGGGGGCCTTTAGCACACGAGGCAGTCGTCCTAGCCACTTAGCCACCTAGACGCTTGTGTTTTAAAACAAAGGACGTCACAGAAGCAATGTTCTTCGCGTTGAATCTGTTCAACTAGAATTTTAGAGGGAAAGTTAAGGGAGCTAAAAGTTAAATAAGTAGTTCTCACGAGCGCCCGCATGGTTTTTTTTGTTACGCGTTTTTTATGACATTGTCTAAAAAAAAACATTCCGATCACGCATCAGCGCTTTCACCAAACATTCCTGGAACCGATGACCATATCAGCTCTTTGCTCCATTTACATGTTCGTCTCGAAATGAATGTACAGAGGCATGTCCCAACTAAAAACCAGAATTTAACGAATGGCTTTTATCAAATGTGCAACTTTTTGCACGCCGATTCTGGCATTAAAATATATATACTGTACTCCACATTAAAATGTAAGCTACTGAATTCGTGTTGTGTGGCAAAAAAAAAAAGGGGGGTGCATCGCCCTCATCTGAAAATTCACGAATAAAACGTAAAAAAAAAAACACACCTCCCGCTCGCACCATTTTTTTTAGTACCACTCCTCCAAACCACTTAATTAATTTTTTTGCGGCTTAAACGACAATAATTTCTCATCAACCGGTAGCTAGTAATAGCTATGGAACTTGAGATCGTCAGATTGCACCATAAAAACTAACGCTGTTTGCGACATTGTAACCATTTTTATTTTTTATTTTAGGTTAATTAAAGTTTTGTTAAGCAACAACGAACCCATATTGAAATTAGTACAAAACGGTGATGGGAGTGACATGAAACTTGATGCTGTCTTTTTTCAGTTAAGCATTTTTGAATTTTTACTTTAGGAACTTAATTAAAACTGTACATTACGCAACCGGTAGGGGGCTCCAATTAAACTTCCACCAATCAACGTTTTTGTAGCCATATTGCCATTTCCCAGTCAAGACCATAACGCGGCAACGTTTTAATACCACTAGAAAGAGTCAAAATTTAAATCTACTTTTTTAAACGAAAAAATGTAATTCATTGTTTTTAGCGAAATTACAAGACGGAAAGCCAAATGGGCTCTCGTAATGTTTAATAAACACAGGTGCAAACCTACACCCGCTGCTTTTTGGACGTAAATGTGTGATGTCTGAATGGGTGAACTGAACCTGTAAGATGTCTTCGGATGTTTGATCGCAAAGAGTTTTTATAGACAGAATTTATGAAGATTTTCCTTATTCATGTTACATTCAGGATTGGTTCAGTAGCGTGGCGTGATCCCCCCCCCCCCCCCCCCCCCCGCGCCCTCCGCAGCAGCGGGGAAATGGAAGGGGGACGCAGAGCCTTGCTGGGCACAATCGCGTAATGATGAAAATTCTTAACTATAATTTTTTGAGTTGATTAAAACGAAAAGTTACCGCTGTATAGCAAAATTGCTTTTCCTAAGCAATTGAAGGCAGGCGCCCCAAAATAATTAAAGAAATTAGAATAGGGGAGGGGGCGCAAAAATTACTAACAGGGGCGCAAAATTCGCTTAAAAGAGTGAAAAAGGCCCAAATCTATTTTCTGTAGAGAGTGCATAAATTTATCCCGGCCCCCCCCGATTCGCGGGTGTTGGCCCGGCCCTGAGGCTGAATCACTGCAGGACAGGGCTACTTTCAGAAGGACGTACACCAAGCTCGCACGCCATTGGGTTGGTTGACTAAATCTGGTAGATTTAAATCCGTTACCACCATTTAAATGAACGAAAAAAAACATTGATTTAAATCGATTATTATCAGCGTGTAATTTACCTGTGAGAACAATAGAAACCACCTTTTTGAAAGTTACTTAGTTTGCTTTTTTTTTATTTCTTGTTATACCAAATAATTCATTGCTATGTTAAAGGTGTGTTAAAAGGGCATACTTTCTCACTACTTCGAGCATCCTGCGCGAAATAGCTTTTGCATTGCAACATTTTTGCAAAATTTGGAACATTTTAACAAGCTAGAGTGAATATAGCAAACCTGCTTTTCACGAGAGAGAAAATAGGAAAATTAATGCCTTTACAACATTAACACACGTTAGAAGTAGTGTTGCAAAATTGAGCCATACATGAAAGCCAACATGAAGGGGTGCACCTTTAATATGTATGTAAGTATCCATGCATTATGTATGTATGGATAGATCCCACTAATGTATGGAAACTCTTGAATAGTATCCATATTTCGATTGATAAGATTAAGAAAAAAAAAACTACTTGTAAGAGATTTTAATTCAAGCAGGCCTAATTTAGGCCAAAAAAATAGGCTACTAAAGTTGTTTTCTATTTGTTAAATCTTGATTGTTTTTTCCGACTCAAAAAAAGGTTAATTTTCACGTTTAATTTTCTTCATGGAAGCAATTTTCGCTTCTCGATGTTTGTAAAAACAATTTTCGCGTTGAATGTTTCTTTGTAAAAACAACTATTTTATGATTGCTTGTAGGAAGCAATTTCTCTTCAACTGTTTTTTCCCCCCAAAGGAGTTTTTTTTTTTTTCAGAATCAACTTCAAGTAATTCTTTCGATTTTTTCTCAGAAATACCGAGTTTCAATTATGTTGAGTAGGTCCGGCTCACGGAAGCCATATTCGAGCCATAGTTTCTTTTGGCCTTTTCAGTTACAAGTATCAGTTGTCTTTTAGCCGTTTTAGTGGCATGCGTTTTGAGTTCTCTTTTTGCCCTTTCAATGGCAAGTAAAGAAGTTTCTTAATCGAAGTTTAGTAGCAACTTTACTGGGCAACCTCTGTGTTGTTTACGAGCAGCAATGTCTGTTTTTTTCTTCCCTTTTTTCTGGTTGTAAAGGATTCGTCTTGCCTTTGCACGGTCATGGGCAGTAAACTATCTGGCCCGACCTACAACACTATTAGGGAGGTAGACAAAATGGCTGGCACGAAAGACCAATTTCATTTCTTCGAGGTCTGTTCGGAAATTGGCTAGCAATTCACATCGATGAATATTCTGCACGGACAGTCCCACCATCTGCTGCCAAATATCAGCAACTGAAAAAAAGCTTAGTAATTCACTAACTTAATCCCAGTAATCACCCGGAAAATAGTTTACACGTACAAATAAATAAATGTCCGTATTTTTGCCACAAAGCTATTAAATTTCACGACCGCACACAGCTCTACAGTAAATAGTGACGTGTTCGTTTATACAGAAAATGTTTCAAGGAAGGCAGCATTTTTATACGGAAGGGTCGCCCTCGATTTACAGAATGCGATAACAATACAAATCAATCGCATCAACGGCGTTTTCAGCGGCCATATTGTCCCACATAGTCTCGTATGCTATTTTTCATTCAAGATCCGGTCGGAACTTTAGGCCCGTATTCTGAACGCTGACGAAAACTCGTACTTGACTTGAAATGACGTCACACCTATTTAGTTCCATTCACCACCAGAACTTCTTTTGGATACATTTGAAAGAAATCGGGTTGTGAATGGCACTAAGTAGGTGTGACGTCATTTCAAGTCAAGTACGAGTTTTAGTCAGCGTTCAGAATACGGGCCTTAGTAGAGCTCTCGCTCGGCTCAGAAGAGCAGGTTCTTGTTAGTTTCTTCCATTTTTGCCCTCGTCTGCAAGTCCTGCTAATTCATTTTCATTAATGGATAGGACTAATTATCACCTCTTGTGAGGTTAGTTCTAAATTGGAAGTCATCTACGGACGCAGAAACCAAAAAAAAAAAAAAAAAGAAAAAAAACTTGCAATGTAAAGTCGTCGTAGGACGCTGGTCGTCTTCGGGCGAAAATCCAAGTCGTCCTCGGGCGCAGGCTAATTTTCACTTCTGTGAGATTAAAATTCTCAATCATGACCTCTCGGAATCTGTTCCAAGGTCGCCTATGATTTCTTTAAACCTCCAGTTTAAGAATTACAATCAACTTTTTCACGTTCATCAGCGAAAACAAGAAAGTATTTCTTTTGGTGTTACTACAGTGTGTGTATATTTTTGTAGCTTACCTGACATATTTTTTTTTCAATGAAGATTGATCATGGTTAGAAAGTAAAAACGTACCTCTATTTCAGTTATACAAGATTTGCAAGCAGCGGTGTTGCAGCTTCTTGCGGGTCCGGGAATATGTTGCAAATCTTAAATGTTTCTAATGTTTACTGGAGCATATGGCCAATTAAGTCTTTATCTGTTTAATCTTACGTAGGTGAGCTTATGTATGTCTTTTAAATAATTCCTTTCCGGTTCCTGTATCTGGAAATTTCTAGAACTTTCCATTTCCCAGAGTACTCTTGTTATTTCACGGTTGTCGTGGGTAACCAAATCATATAAAAGA
The DNA here is from genome assembly GCA_023313725.1 of Lithobius niger. Classification (NCBI taxonomy): domain Eukaryota; kingdom Metazoa; phylum Arthropoda; class Chilopoda; order Lithobiomorpha; family Lithobiidae; genus Lithobius; species Lithobius niger. The sequence goes on from JAHWFP010037040.1 coordinate 47,630, forward strand.
AATGTGCAAGCATGGAATCAGTTAGCCTTCGGTCCAGCCACCCAGCTAGGTGTTTCTGGCTAGGGTACCATTCTGCTAATTAAGCCTTCCTGAACCCTAAGTTACGGTGGTTTCGTTTGTTAGGCTAAAGTAGGCTAGCTTCTTTCAGTCCCTTAAATTCAAGGGTAATTTTTTACTGATAGGTTTCTTAAGCTTAAGTCTTCTTTTCAAACCTAAGTGAACCCTAAAATAGGATAGTTTCTAGTTAAGCTTTCATTAGGTCTTGATCTGTCATCTCAAACCAAAAGTTCTGACCCTAAAATTCCTAAATTCCTAAACTCAGTCTAGACCTCTTTCTCCCACTTAGCTAGCCTCTTCACACCAAAGGACAAAGAGCCCAAACGTACCCGAGTGAGTGTTGCACCAAGATTTTTAAGGAGCCTTAACAAATACGTAAAGAGATTAAAATAAACACTTCATTTAAACTTGAAATAAAGTTCTGTTCGCGCCGCCTACAATAGTCCCAAAGCCTATTTCTTAGTAATAAATGTGCACTTGTGCATTTCAACCAGCGTTCAAGTTTTAGCCATTCACTTGCATTGCTTGCATGAAATACGTAACTTGTCCAATGCCCCCCCCCCCCCCCCACCTCCCTTTCCCTCCAGGGGACAATCCAATTTGTTATTTTCCAATCCGATCACAGTACTCGAAGTTATTCGGTAAGCCGATAGAAACACTGTATACCCCGTAAAGAATGCTTACAGGTTTGGCCGGACAGTTTAAAGGTACATACACCCATGTTGACTTTCCTGTATGACTCAGTTTTGCGACATTAGCTCAAACGTATGTAAATGTTGCAAACGCTGTTCTCTTTCTAAAATTTTTCATTTTTCCTTTGTACGAGATGGTTTTGCGACATTAACTGTAACTTGTGTAAATGTTGCAAACGGTGTTCTCAAATGGTCGCACGACATACCGGAAGGATTTATGTCCCTTTAATACAATCGTGACTAAACCAAATAGGACATTGATCAGGTTGGCAGCCGGTGGCAGATATGAAGAACACAAACGGTGAAAACTTATGAGGACCCCTTTAAGAGACTCTGATTAAGGGCAACACATCTTCCAAAATGGTTGCTGCCGCCTTATACGTCAAGTTGTTTGCCAGCCGTGCCATCCCCAGCAAAATGTCTACCTGCGAACGTTAAATGATACATTGCACTAAACCCTCAAGTGTGGTGCGATGGCTCATGTCTTCCATTACGGGTATGTTTGCTTAGCGGTGCTCGTGCCACGCGTCTCGAACGGCAAATCAATCTTGCATCAACTTCCTTGAGGGTTTGGCTTTCGTATCTCAAGTGGATTATCAGGGTGTCAACCAATGGCAACAAGAATGACAGTCGCCCCACCACTTACGGATCATTAATAGCAGAAAAGGTCAATGGACAACTAAAGCAGAACCTACATTTTCAAAAAACCCATTTTTTTTTTTAGATAGCCTACGCGGTGAGAAACGGAACAATGGAGCTACTCTTCCGGACTGTTCGTTTGTGAATAAAATTGCTTGGATGTTGTTAAGTCGTGGTTTATTCTCCTACGTTCACATCAGAGTGCTCAAAACAAATCTTCCAACAATCTCCTGCGTCCCCTCCCCCCCGTACAGCTCGGGGTTTGGGTATAAAAATCAAGCGAGCTCGTAGGTCGATAGAGGAAATACGGCATCAGTCGCGAGAACTTTGTGAACTTATTTGTGTACCTTCACAGCTGTGAGTTCCATGGGGATACAAGCTCTAATATTTTTTTCCCAAACGGCGAGGCCGTGTTTTGCTCACTTTATTCTATATATAGTACTTATCCGTGCGGTGCGTGATGTGCGATGCCGCGTCCTTGTTATTCAGTCAGTTTAGAACTACACCTGCACTTACGTTTACGGCTAAAAGAATTGGAAATTACGGTACACAGAACCAGTTCTATCAAGAATTTATAGGGTTTGGGAGAGAATTTGTAACTCTAAAAAGTCCCTATTGGAACACGTTAGATTCGTCCCCATTAGTTCAGTCCGAGTTTTCAGAGGGCACCACGTGTTCTATCTGGGAATTTTTGCTCATTTTTCAGCCCAAATCTAAAGTAAACTAAATTACAACTAAGCTAGGCTGAATAATAATTAAATATAAACTAGTTTCGTTTAGTTTAGTTTAATTTTAGGCTAAACACTGAGTAGAAATTCTCACATAAAACACGTGGCGCCCTCTATAAACTAAGACTGAACTAATGCGAATATATCTATGGCGTTTCAGTATGGATCTCAGTCACAAATTCTCCTCCCCAACCCTATAAATTCTTGGTTCTATAGTTTGTTCCACATTATGTTTTCAGAAAACTGACTGGATGACACTCGTTTCCTTGCACTTAGAGTGCAAAAACATGTGGATATCACATTTGTACACTCAACAAAGTTACTGTTAGAGTTTACGAATGGGATGTTTACGGATTTTTTGCACTCGTAGTGGAAGAAAACGTGGCGTCATACAGTCAGTTTTCTGAAAGCATAATGTGGAACAAAGTATATGAACCGTAATTTTACGGAAATATTTGGAAGAAATGCGTCTTCCCATTTCTCCCTTTCTAGGAAACTTCGCGTCGCGCCCTAGCGACGCGTTACTGCCAAAATTACAAAACAGAGTACTTGATTTGCAAGCTATTTCTACTGCAAAACTACGTGCAGCAATTAATAATAAGCGAGGGTTGCAAGGGTCAGAGAGACGATGGAAAACAACAAACGCTCGGTTCACTGTTGGGAGCCAGAACTCATTCGGTTCATACTTATGTTTATTTCGAACGACCAGCGTGAGAAAAGGAAAGGACAGGACAGGAAACCCATCTTCATTGTCTTGCCAGTATCCATTGTTCCTCAAGAATTTAAAATTTCACCAGGACATACCCTTCGTGGGTTCTTCTGTCCCGGCGAATTTAATTCACAAAACCATCCGGCAGCCCAGTGGGAACATCCATGAAATATGAAATTAAATGTACTGCACTCTCTAAGCGGACCACGCCAAAACTGAGACACGAAACGTGATTCACTTCAAAGAGTTTTAAACTCAAACAACATTAAATGCGTTAACTGGTTACAGCCCAGTTTTATTGGACGGGTGGGAAGAAGGCGTGAAACTACTCGTAAAGGGGGTGAAGCCGCCGCGAATTACTTTCTCACTCGTCCACTGCAACTCTCTTTCGTTGAGTTGCTAAACTTTTGTTGGACTGGGATTTTCAAAATCTTTCAATCTTACGGCTTGTCTGTCATCCTTTCGAAACGTCTTGTCTGTGTGCAATGAAACGTACACTCGTTTCCTCGACGGTTGGTGTGGAAACAGGGGGTGGAAAGAGGGGGTGGAGGTAACACAAACCGGGGTGTCTATACTCTTCTCCACCCATCACCAGTTTCGTGAAGAAGCACGTGACCGTAAAGAACGTTCGTATAGGCTCGTTTCCGTGAAGAGTGTATTCGGCCACTCGACCGTTTTATCTCTGGATTTAACGGCATTTGGGAATGGGGGGGGGGGGGACGAGGGTGGGGAGACACGACGTGAAGAGAAAGGGGTGCCGAAGAAAAGGGAACAGCGAAATGGACGATTGCTGGCCGGTTGACCGTATGGGCGAAGGAACGCTTGGGATGGGCCGATGGGACATCGGTGGTGGGACATCCACAGCTGACTGCTATTTTAATATTCTATATAGAATAGTCTGTAGCCGGGGCTTTTATATTGTTCAGACGAAGAGAATTTTATGTGCTGAGAAATGCTTTAAAAAAAACAGGCTGGTTTTGTCTCGCTGTTGAAGATTTGCCTTTAATGTGACATTCCAATGTAGCCAGAATTCAGATTGCAACGCTGAGCATACTACGAATGGCTCACTTTGTGCTAGAACGGACAATTTATACACTTCTGCTTAACTCTAACGGACAATTCACACACTTCCACTTAACGGGCAATTCACACACGTCTGCTGAACAATAGGCTATGAAACGAATGGAAAACCAATTAACTGAAAAAAAAACGGATTCGCTATTTAGAAAAAAAAAAGTATTAGAGCTCGTATCCTCGTGGAAATAACAGCTATATGACGGTACACAAATAAAAACGGATTAGCGTTCACTCGAACGAAATGAACTATAATTTGAACTCCAATTCCAGGGAACAAGGATTATTTTAACTTACTGGTAATGTCAGAAAGTAAACGCAGTTTGTGTTCGTAATTTGTGTGTTCGTGTTTGCCGCTTTGTGCTTTAGTTCTGTTTCGTGTGAGTCATTATGTGTTAATTTTATGTGTGCATCTTTTTGTTTTTATGTAAGCGTTTTGTTGATACGGCGTTTGTTTTGCAAGTATTTGTGAGTTTAAGTTTTAGTGCTTGTCATGTATAGGTTTTTATTTTGTGTGTGTAGTTGAAATGTGTGAATATCCAACCGTTTTGTTTGATGGTCAGTGATGAACAATGAACATGTATGTGTGCGTGCACTTGAAGGGTGGTATGTCACAGTCCTTGTTCTCAGGAAATGGAGTTCAAATTATAATTCGTTTTATACGAGTGAACTCTAACCTATTTTTTGTTTGTGTACAGCTGTGAGATCTATAGGGGTACGAGCTCTAATGCTTTTTCTGTCTAAATGGCGAAGCCGTTTTTTATTCAGTTAATTTGTTTGCTTTTTTCGTTTCCTTTTTATTGTTACTGGTGCAGTCTTATCATGTGTGTATACGTCCATTCTCCTCCCAATTTGTTTGTAAAAAAAAAAAAGGGCATTACACTTACATATTTATGTCCATGCCTTGTCCCATACCTATTACGCACCACACTAGGGTGTGTCTAAATCAATGTAAATTACATAAAGGAGCAAAGAAAACACTATTAGGATAACAGCTAGGGCAGACGCAAAAATTAGTCAGGATTCGGTAAAACTGATCTATTTCTTCATGTTATATTGAGATGACATGACAGGAAAGGGTGGATCATACGTCAGGGACGCCTCACCAGTGTTCCGGAGTTGTTGTTTTTTTTTTCTGTTCTCCGTAAAAGTCCAAGGTAGAGGTAAGGACTTCATTCATAGGTTAGCAAAACTTACTTCCAGCATGTACCAATTAATTGTTAATAACAAATAAAAATAATTAAACATGAAGAAGAAAGAACGGATTATCATCTAGTAGTATTCATGAAGCACAATCGACTAACTGAAATACTTCCGTAATATTTTCCAAAAGACAGCAATAACTATTGGGCAAGGTGGCCTGATGGTTAGCGTGACCGTCTAATGTGCCAGAGGTCCCGGGTTCGAGTTCGACCTCAGCCACCCCTGGCATTTTCGGGAAGAGAAGGGCCTGTGTCAATTGTGGCATGTAAAAGAACCTAGGAATTTCCGATGGTATTTACCTAGCAAAACTGTCCCTCTCTCCTTCTGGCGCAACAACAGACATCAATACTACATTTAACTTTAATATGAGCGTTACAAACGATAAAAAAAAAGGCAATACGTAGCCTATAATACTATAGACTGCTTATTACATATTCTGCTCTCGTCAATCATCCAGTCGGGGACGTAGCTCAGTGGTAGAGCGCTCGCTTCGCATGTGAGAGGTCCCGGGTTCAATCCCCGGCGTCTCCAATTTTTTTCTTTCTTTCAATATTTCGTTAGCAAAATTTATTATACGTCGTTTGTATTTTTTTTTTGACTAATCGGCACGAGAAAAAAGCGTGACTAAACGAGACGAGATTTAAAGTCTGACTAAATGAGACGAGGCCAAAATACGAGGTTGAAAAGACGAAACGTAGCCATTAAATAAACAG